>JAJPUD010010892.1:0-58177 GCA_023553655.1 Myrmecobius fasciatus | reverse complement strand
AGGTTCTTTTTTTCATCATGGCTTTCAGGAAGCCCTATAATCCTTAGATTGTCTCTCCTAGATCTATTTTCCAGGTCAGTTGTTTTTCCTAGGAGATATTTCATGTTTTTCTCTATCTTTTCATTTTTTTGTTTTTGTTCAACTGATTCTTGAAGTCTTGATGAGTCATTCATTTCCAATTGTTCGATTCTAATTTTTAATGTCTTATTTTCTTCAGTTACTGTTTTTAGTTCCTTTTGCAATTGACCAATTACATTTTTTTGTTCACTGCATTCTTTTTCCATTTTTTCTATTTTATTTTGCAGTGATCTCATTTCGTTTCCCCATGTTTCTTCTAACTCTCTTTTAAGATTTTTTATGCAATCTTCAAAGAAAGCCTTGTGACATGGAGACCAATTTATGTCTCTCTTTGGGGCTTTTTCTGGAGTTGCTTTACCTTTAGGGACCTCAGGATTTGAGGTCTGTTCTTCCCTCTCTCCATAAAAGTTGTCTATGGTGAGAGCTCTTTTTGGTTTTTTATTCATTTTTTTTAAAGGTATGAGGTCTGTTTAGGGCAAAGGTGGGACAGCTGCTTTAATTTTCCCTGGGGCAGTTCTGCTGATTGAGTTATTTCAGGAACTGGGCAGTTCTGCTGATTGAATTATGTCAGGGGCTGGGCAGCTCCGCTGATTGAATTATTTCTGGTGCTTATCAGACCTGTTGTTTGATTGATTGCTTTAAGGTGCTGTGTAATGGCAGCTAGTTACGATGCTCATCAGGGGTTCAGTGGTTCACAATCTATCCCCCTCAAAAGGCAGACCCTCCAAACCACCTGCCCACAATCAGGACAAATTGTTCCAAGAGGCCCGCAGAAGACTCCCAGGTGTGTGAAAAGCACAACGCTCCCACTCCTGTTCCGACTCCTGTTCCAGCTTCCTGCTCCAGCTCCCTGCCCCGGTCTCCCTGCGCTGCAGTCTGGGTTCAGTAGGCCACCCCCTGCCCCATTAAAACAGACCTGTTTTGAGGTTCTTCCAGAGTATCTTCTTCTAGAATCGTGTTGTTCTCCGGATATTGTGGATTTTTTTGCTTCAGAATCAGTCTAGAGACTTCATATGTTGTTGGTTTGAGGGGAGGTTAGAGGAGGTTACAGAGAATCCTGTCTGATCTCCGCCACCATGGCTCCACCCCCGGAAGGAAGTCCCCTCCAGCTGTCTTTTGAGGTTTTTTATGCAGTCTTCCAGAAAGGCCTTTTGAAACGGGGACCAGTGATGGTCTTTGCTGTTTTTTTCTGGATTTTTGTCTAAAGAAACCTCTGTATCTGAGGTCGTTTCTTTGCCTTGATAAAAGCTGTCTATGGTGAGAGCTCTCTTTTGCTTCTTCATCATTTTTTTTTTTTTTTTTTTTTAGACAGAGTGGATGTCTCTTTAAGGTAGGGGAAAAAAAAAAACCTCGGCTGAAGATGCTTTGCCCTGGGGCACTTCGGCGAGTTGACTTAAGGTGCTGGGCCGGTGGGGGCTAGGACTAAGTCCGAATTACTCCTTAAATAAGGCAAGTCTGCCAGAACACCTGTCCCCAATCAGGGCAGAGTGTCCCGAGTGCCTCAGATAAACTCCAGGTGTTTGGAATTTGGAGTTTGGAATTTCTTCCACGGTGAGCCGAGCTGAGTCCCACCCTCACTTCCGGCCTGCACAGTTGTCGTCTATTTATCTCTCTGTCTATTTATCTCTCTGTCCGAGTCCGACTAACCTGATATGAAGTTCTCCAGAGAGCCGTGCCCAAATATTTCTGAGTTCGTTGACTTGAAGATCAGTTCAGAGGCTTATTTTATTGTTGATTTGAGAGAAGATCGGAGGAGAGGCAGAAAGTCACCTTTTCACTCCGCCATCTTGGCTCCACCTAACCCAAGCATTTTTAACATTGAAATGATCAATTGCCAAATTTCCCAATCCCTGTTCTTAAAGCTTATAGGAGTTTCCCAAACACCCAACACACACATCAGAGCTCTTTAATCCAAAACACACAGGGAGATCTCTCGAACACTAATTACACAGACATTTACGAGACTATCCTCTCAGGAAAGCTGGGAGTTCACGCCACAAGACAGATCAGACGGACAGATTCACACATAAAATAAGCCAGACTGCTCTTCACCGGATTGCCAAGAAGGGAGGGAAACTTAAAGCCACAAACAGACAGACAAAACACAGAGAAAGCAAACTTTTACTCTTCTCGGGAAAGCAGTGAGAGTAGAGGGGAGGCTTTTAAACTTTCAACTCTCACAGATACCGAGAAGGGAAAGGCAAATTTCCATTCCTCAAGGGGAGGCTTCTAAGGTAACCATCACTCCCTCTTTAGATATTTGAGCTTTTCAAAGAAGCTCCTGGGATTTCAGGATGCTATTCTCTCCACAGAGATTGCTTAGGAACTCAGAGATGTTTTTTTCTCCCAAGCTAAAGCCAACAGGTACTTAGAAAATACCCAGGCCCCCCAAATTTTTTTTAACCAGGTGACATCAGGAGTGTCCTCGTAATGTCGCTGGGACTCCATGAGGGGGCAATTAGCTGAGCGTTCATCAACTCCTAATTCCAACTTCCTCAACATGTGTTCTGAGACCAGACAGATATGTCGACACCCCAGACACACAGACAGACCGAACTTACCCTGCAGGAATTTCAAAAAGACTCTCTTTGGCTGAATGGAGGTGTCCTTCCTGAGGTCTTGCTGCGGCTGAAGCTACTCTCCTTGTGGGACTCTGGAACTAGCCAGAGAGCCGGCCTTCCCTAACCAAAGAGCCCAAATCCAGCCGCCCCAAGACTCCAGAAGGAGACCTGCTATTTTCCATGTGCAATACTGGTCCCAGATCTCAGATCTTGCTGGGGAGCCTCCAAATGTAATGCTCAGGGAGAAACTGAGGCAATATCACACAGTGGAAATTAGGTAATGCTTTATTGATGTTAATTGAGAGTTCAGAATCCATAGTTATGGATCAGGACTGGTGGGACTCATGTCTCAAAGCACGAAGTCCAGCCCAGAGACTGACACACAGCAATGTCAGCAGACTGAATACAAAGTAATCAGCACCTCATTGCTGGAGAACACTAGTTTTTATAATCTCAGTGGCCCAGGGGGAAACAAAGAACTCATGGGAACAGCTGAGCACATCTGGTGTCCAAGGAAACTATAAATTCAGTTCTGACAGGTAGGGAGTGAAGGATGCCTTGGCAAAGAAGACTACAGATAAGGGGGAAGTGGAGGCTGGCCATCTGGAGGTTTCATGATTACTTTGGAATGTGAGTCCAATTATTTCTGAAGGTCAGGAAGTGGGGATTTCTATTCTGGGACAGAGCAATTAAGGGAGACTGAAACAGCAATTAAGGGAGACTGATACTGCACCTGAGGGAAACTGAGATAGTAACTGAGGGAAACTGAGACAGGCACAACATCACCATCTCAAAGTGGCAGTTTTATATAGTATTTTTTTATTCTCTCCTCCATCTATCTATACCAACTTTTCTCCTTTATCTCTTAGAAGAAAACTTCACCTTATACTTATTTGAAAAAATTAAGACTAACCATGGGGAACTTCCTCTCTTTGCCGATTTTACACTTCAAATCACATTAATACCACCACTCTCAGCAGTTTAGATAGCCTTTCTCTTGCCATTTACTTGTGCCCCTAATCACATCCCCTTCTGCCTTTGTTTCTTTGACCACCCCTTTTCTCTCCCTAATTTTCAACCTCTCCCTCTCCTACTATTCAGATCCTTAAAACATTTCACCCTGATTTCCTTTATTATCCTATCTTTCCCTTTTGCAGACAGATACCTAAAAAAAGCTTTCTACAATCACTTCACCTCCGACTCATTTTACTTTTGCCATTGCTTCTATCCCAACTATTCAATTAAAGCAGCTCTTTTGAATTTCACTAATGATGTAATTATAAAAAAGTAGGAAGATTCTGAGGATCATCTGGCAAGATAATCAGATATTAGACACTGAGGTCCTTTCTCTAACTGAAGTGCCTAGCATTCCAACTCTACTGGAGAGATCACAAGTCCATTGGACTGGCCACATTGTTTTGAATGCCAAATATACTCTTACCAAAAAAAAAATTATTTTATGGAGAATTCACACAGAACAAGTTCTCACGAGATGGTCAGAAAAAGTGATACAAGGACACTCTCAAGATATGTCTTAAGAACTTTAGAATCAATTGTATGACATGGGAGATACTGGCACAGCATATGTGGTCTATGAGCAAAGCAGAATTTAATTAGCCCAAAGGAAACCCAAAATTACAAAATTAGAAAAGCTACTCCAACATATGGACTATTTGTGTCTTATCTGTAGCAGAGCATTCTGAATTTGTATTGGTCTTGAATGAGATGGAAAACTGAGGACTTCTCAGAATAATGATTGTGAGAGATTGGTAGAGTTTTTCTTTGGGGATCCTATTGCTGGAAGGGATAAATAGTGGACTTTTAGAATATCAAATGCAGACCCGGAAGGGTCTGGTTGATATCATCAGGCCTTGAGTGGGCAGGAAGGGCTTTGTTCTGGAGATTAGCAGGTCCGGGGAGTGGGCCTCCCTTTCTTTCTCTATAAGTATGGGCTCAGGTGAGAGGGGTGGGCCTCCTTCTTTTTCTTGGCACGTCCTGGAGAAGAATGACTGCCCTGGAGAATTTCTCGAAATTCAAATAAACTTCTAATCTTCACTTTGAGAGATCTCTGAGTAATGATTTTGATTTGGGAATTGTATTTTTATCCCACACAATCTGATCAGCCACAGTCAGATACACAGGACCTCCACTCTTAACATAGTGATGTCCTTTTGGTCTTCTTCAAAAATAAAGGACAACAACCAACCTGAAAATATTTAGGGTATCCCCTTCTCATCTATAAGGTCCACAAAATAGTTACCCTGGGATTAGTTGCTATTGTTGGAAACTGTAATTCCCTGTACCTTCAGAGAAGCCTAATTTTTTCTCTAGTTAACCGAAAGACATTATTACAAAGCAAAGGTATCTGATGCTTTTAGAGGCAGCTAGATGTCACAGTAATCTAGAGTCAAGAAGACCTGAGTTGACATTAGACGATGAGCAAGTAATTTACTGTGCTTCAATTTCCTCATCTATAAAATTAGGATGATAATAGGATAATTCTTCAAGGAATATTGTGAAGACAAAATGAATTATTTGTAAGGCCCTTTGAAATCTTAAAGCACTAAAAAAAATGCTACTTTAGTAGTATAGTATAATATTATATTGTTTTATAGTAATCAATAATGTAGTAGTATAGTATAGTTCAATATAATATTCTAAGAGTATAGTAAAAAAAAATTGTAATAAGATATTCCTCCTATAAATCCAGAGGATACTCTACCACAAATTTACAGACCATCAATGGGAAGAGTGGACATACATAGAGATCATGCAGGGAAGCATATACATAGGTAACATATGTGTCTAAGATACAGATGTAAAAATTAAATCGATATTTCTTTATGATGTAGGACTACCGATATCTTCTTTCTGTTCTCACTGGATTTGCTCCCAGTAGGCATCCCCACATTCCCATCACTAGTTATCCCCATTTGACATATTGCTAGTTATCTGGTGACACAAACTTTGCTGGATTTCATCTTTTCAGGATCACTTTTAGACTATTTCAGCTTAAATATGCTAGGGAAGGTATCTACCTAGGAACTTCTTCCGTTAAGAGTGGACTGAATTTTCTTTAGTGATAGCCCAACACACAGTTGGTGAGAGTCTGGGTTAGGATTCAGGTTTTTGGTTTTTTTTTTTTTTTCTTTTTACCCCCTAGATCAAGTGATATTTGTGACTTGTCAAGACCAAAGCCATGTTGCTTTGGTGCTGTGTTTTAGCCAGGAAAAAACAAAAAACAAACAAAACAAAAAAATGAATTGCCTTTTTTACTTGACCCAATGATTAGCATAGTAAGCTCTTAATTAATGCCTATTGACAGACTGACAAAATTTGTCAAATCCAATGAAACTTCCTTTTGGTGCTATTGTTATTGTTGTTGTTTGTCCTTCATTCTTAAAAAAAACAAAAAACAAAAACAAAAAACAAACAAACAAAAAAAACCTATGAAATCAAGGAGATGATGCCATAATATGCTAGTGAGTTGAATTTAAGTTCAGTCACCAGCTTCACTTTCTCTTCCAGAGCAAGATAAAGGTTCAGGGTGATTGAAAATGGCCAGTGGGATTTGGTGAGAGACCTTGGCCTTTTTAAACTAAGGTCTTTAACAGGTTTGACTGAGGCAGCATCCACAGTGATTAAAATTAGGTAAGAATTAAGGAAAAGAATAGCCTCTTTTACCTAGTCAAAAAAAATTAAATATATATATACATATTTATGGAATATATATATATATTCCAATCCGAGAGGAGGAAGACTCTCTGGATTTCTGACCAAAACAGAAACAATTGCAATTTACATTCACTCTGAGTCAATCAGGGTCCAAACAATGACCAACTGAGACTTGGCCTGGGACCTACTGCTGACTTAATTAATGAGAGCCAGAGCGATTTGGGTTCAAGGCATTGTCCTTAAAAAAGAAATCCAACTGGTAAATCCCAAGACATTTTGGGAGGTTTCAGAGATCAGGAAAAGAATTATATTCCTTTGGCTGTTGTGCCGCAGTTTCCCTGTCTGTTTCCCTCAGTTGCTGTCTCAGTTTCCCTCAGTTGAAGTCTCAGTTTCCCTCAGTTGCAGTATCAGTTTCCCTCAATTGCTCTGTTCCCATGTCTGAGCTACAGTTCCCATCTCCAAACTTCCCTTAAATGCTCTGTCCCAGAATAACAACCTCCCTCCTTCTGACCATCAGAAATAATTGGGCTCACATTCCAAAGGAATCATAAAACCTCCAGATGGCCAGCCTCGACATATCCCTTATCATTATGACCCAGACTTACTGTCTCAGTTTCTCCAGCACACTTCACTCCCTACCTGAATTTATAGCTTTAGTACTCTTCTTTCCCTCACTCCCTACCTGTCAGAATTGAATTGATAGTTTCTTTTGAACCCCTGATATTTCTCAGCTGTTCTTTGTCTTCCTGAGCTATGGAACCTATATAATGCATGATGTCCTTCAATGGGGTGCTGAATACGTTGTACTATTCAGTCGGCTGACATGGCTGTCAGTCTAAGTCTCTGGCCTGGACCCCGTGCTTTGAGACATGAGTCCCAGCAGTCCTGATCCATAGCTATGGATTCTGAACTCTCAATTAACATCAAAAAAGTATTACCTAATTTCCATTGTGTGATACTGCCTCAGTTTCTCCCTGAGCATTACATGGCAAAGCACCCTCAAATAAGAGTAGGATACCCCTTGGAGAAAGAAAAAAGAAAGGTGGGGGAGGAAAATAGAAAGAAAAAGGAAGAAACGGAGGGAGAAAGAGAAAGAAAGAAGGAAAGGAAAGGAAAGTTTGCTATGTTATTTCCATAATACCTGGTCTCACTCAGATTTTACTCAGTGGTATAGAGCACAGCATTCTAGATTAGTAGCCAAAAGCCAACCCCATAATTGAATGTCACTTTATCAAGCATCCTAACTGCTTTCAGTTTCCTCACCTATAGAATGGGAAAAATAATATACTCATCTGCCTCGCAAAGTTATTAGGGTTGGAAGGGGAGAGATCATAATTTGAGCTGAAAGGGATTTTAGGGATTTAATCCAATGCCCTCATTTTCACAGGGAAAGAAATAGAGCCCCCTCCAAGTTTTATGTCACTGTTCTTTCCATTACTGTACTATACCCTGCTTTGTAAACATCAAGCCAAATCAAAAAGTCAACAAGCATTTTACTGAGTGACTAACTACGGGGCAGGCACTGGGCAAAGAGCTGGAAATACAGAAAAAGACAAAAACAGCTCCTGCCTTCAAGGAGTTCACAGTATAAAAGTGGAGGTGGGAAGAAGAATGGAGAGAGGATTGCAAACGATCATATACAAACATGATACGTACAGAAAAAATCAGAAATAAATTGCACAGGAAAGGAAATAACATCAATATGTCAAGGTATGTCGAGGCTGGCCATCTGGAGGTTTTATGATTCCTTTGGAATGTGAGCCCAATTATTTCTGATGGTCAGAAGGAGGGAGGTTGTTATTCTGGGACAGAGCATTTAAGGGAAGTTTGGAGATGGGAACTGTAGCTCGGACATGGGAACAGAGCAATTGAGGGAAACTGATACTGCAAGCGTCAATAAATGTTGGCTGCTTGTTGCTGTTGTCTGATCTCCCCACTAGGTGTTGCTGTGAAGAGTTAGGATTCCGCCAGGCTGTTACAGCATATAGTATACAACTTAAAAAAAAAAAAAAAGTCTTTATTAGTTGATATAGCTCAACCTAAAAGCAAAGCCCTGAAAATACTTAGATGGATTTTAACCCGTCCTTTAAACACAAAGGTTTGGTCCTAGACTAGATTATTGTTAGCTGACTAGAAAGCCATGGCTCCAAGCCCTGGTTTCGTCGGTTCCCGGATATGGGGGCGGCCTCTCGCAGCCGTTTTTCTTTACGTGCTTCTCTTAGCTCGACCTTAACTCCATCCTCCATTGGACGGAAAAAGCAGGAGACAGAAAAAAATAAATAAGGAAAATTGGGGAGAGGGTAGCGTGCGGACCCCAAAACACAAATCTTTGGGATCCTAGAGCCAGAGGTGAGAAACGACTTAGAGAAAAACATGAAGGCAATACCGCGGGCTTATCGAGACCCACGCATTCCTAGAGACTGAAAATGAAGGTTACTACTGTTGATTATGGCTTTTAATTTAAAAACAAAAGTGTAAAAAACATTTATTTATCATTGTTGAAAGTGGGGGAAAAAATTCTTATGTCAGAAGTGGGATTTGAACCCACGCCTCCATACGGAGACCAGAACACTCGTCTAGAGAAGGAACAAACCTTGAGTCTGGCGCCTTAGACCACTCGGCCATCCTGACACTTGGAAATATTTTTTTCTAACGGACCTTGTTCAAGAAGCAAAACTAAAACTATTAAAGGCTTTTATTAGAGAAGTGAAAATAAAACGTGTGGTTCGACTATTCCAGTTTTTTTCTGATTTTTTTTTTAAATCTTTTCTTTCTCTCGCCATCTGATTCATAGTTTTTCTTCTTTCTCTTTGTAGCTGCCTCTTTCTATCCTGTAATTTAGGAAAACACCGAACCTGTGAATTGTAATTTCTACTTGAAAACGTGGGGGCCCTATTTGAACAGGCAGAATTTACGGAAATAGAAATGGAGACAATCTATTTGCAGTTCATTCAGTAAATATATTGATCCCCTACTTTCTTCAAAATATTGTTCCATAATGTAGTTTTAAATCTGGTAAGGCTAAGTGCCCTAGCTACTCCCTTAATTATTCCCTTGAAATTCTTGCTTTTTTGTCTCTTAAAAATCAATTTTTGGGGGGGTCAGGTAATTTAATATCACCAAAAAATTATGTGGTAGCACCTATAAACTAAATTATTTCATTTACTACATGTAGGACGTTGGGCAAATCGCTCATTAAATCTCTCTGGGCATCAATTTTCTCATCTAACAGTGGGGGTTGGATCAGATTGTTTCTAAAATCTTTTCCAGTTAATCCTGTTCTTCATTAAAAAGGAATGTTCACTTATGAGCACGCTCCTCCCTACCATCAATCCTAAAAAATTTCATTTAAAAAGAATATGCGTGTGTATGTATGTATACACACTTAAGTGTGTGTGTGTGTGTATAAAAAATAGAAATTTCAAAATGCTTTGATAGATCCAAAGGGAGAAAGTATTTAAGTACCATTAGATCAAAGAATTCTTTTCAAATGAGAAATTTCTTAGATCAACATTTTCTTTCCAATTCATCTTAGGAAGGCTTTAATGTTAACTGTGTTCTATTCCCAGAACCATGCAAAGGGTAAGTAACCAGTCCCGGTATTCCTTCTTTAAGGCCTTAGTATCAGAGTTGTTGTTGCTTGCTCTTTCTGCTACTGAGACGCCAAGCCTAAGATCCCCCTCCTTAATTTGACATTCAAGATCAAACAATATGGTCTTAAACTACTTTTTAAATTGTAATTTTATATATAAATTATATATTATACCCTCTTAACTAAATTAGCCTCTCCAAAATCATTGTTCTTTAAACGTATTTACACTCTCCAGTCAGTACTTTTGTCCATAATATACCCCGACTTGAAATGTTCTCTTTATTACTACTCTGCATTGTTCCAATTCCTACTCATATGCTTCAATGCCTGGCTCAAATTCTAACTCCATATTACCACCTCAAACCAACCAGTGTCCTGATGCTGCTTGGCTTCACTCTGATTTTACTTATCAAACCTGCTCTTCCCCTGCACTTTGTCTTTATAAATAGTGTTAACAGCAAGCATTTGTTGGTTTGGGCTTATTTATTGGCAGTGTATTTCTGAGAATGCAATTGAAAAAGTATTATCCCCCAGAAAAGAGAGAAGGGACAGATTTAATAATGAGACATTTTGCTGGGTGAAGTGTTGTGTCTGAGTGTGGGATTAGAATTAAAAAGAATTATAGATCTCTAATAGGCAATAAATTAGTAGGAGGAAGCAGAATGAATAAGATTGGTTAGATAACTTTGCTCACTACCCTATATTCCTGCTACCATAAAAACAGAGTTTGGTATTGAATTGAATTCAACTTCATACTTATTTGGTGGATCAGTATTGGGTTTAGATTTTTTTATTGATACACAATTTTTAAAATGCTTTTTTGTTTCTTTTTACTGACATTATGCAATCTTTTTTTTAAAATACTGTTATTCTCCAGGCCCAATTTTCTGGGCTTGCAGGATGAGACTTGAGTTGATCTTTTCTGTTCTTCATCTGTAGCCTGGCTCTTAGGCAATTCTCCAGGAGACTAGAATGAGAACTACATAGTACATTTTCTATAAGATTGCAGACCCTGAAATATAAAATGTTACCCTCTTAGGAAGCCTGGGGAATGGTGATGTGTTAAATATCTAAGAATCAGAACCACCTGAGTAATCTTCAAGGTGTATATTTCTGAGATTTAGATCAACATGACTTTTCTCAGTGGAAGACTGGCCATTTCCATTTCCATAAGAGAAAGCTACAGATGAACCAATAAGGTTAAAGAATCTAAAATCCTGGAGCTTCAGGAATTTGTATTTTGGTAAGATTTGGAAAAGATTACTATTGCAGATTCAAGGGGGGAAACATGTATGAGTTAGGATAAAAGGAAACAAAGACCAATTTGCAAGCCAGGAATACTTTGAGATAAATATAATAATCATAAATAATTCTTCCATGGAAAGAAGTTCAGAAAAACCTCTAATTCTACTTTTGTCCAACTGGTAGCCAAAATGTCAACTGAAAGTCCCTTTAAAATAGAAACTCTATTTATTTCAAAATCTTGTGTTACTGATAAGAAAAATCCTTTGGAAGGAAATTGTTATATGTGTGCCCTCTGTAGTGAATTTTTTTTTCCCTGAGAGAAAAATCCTTTTTGTAAGTTCATGAGCAGAGAAACAGTATACATGTGATGAATATGGTAAAGGCTTCATTTGGAGAGCTTACCTCTTTTTATCAGAAAGCACAAGTGAAAAACCATATGCTTGTGATTAGTATGGAAAAGGATTAAAAAGTTATTCAGATTTTCATAGACATTAGAAATTTCACACAGGTGAGAAACCCTATCAATTTGATGAACGTAACAAAGGCTTCATTCAAAGAGGGTGCCTCATTTTCACCATAAAATCCATATAGGAGAGAAACCCTATAACTATAAAGAATGAGAAGGCTTCATTCAAAGAGCATACCTCAGTGTTCATCAAAGACATCATATGGGATAAACCCTAAAAATGTGATGAATGTTGTAAAGGCTTTATTCAGAATGCTTGCTGAACTATAATTATCAAATACATATCAAAGAATCCATATGATGAGAAACCGTATGCAAGTGATCAGTGTGAAAGAAGATTCAAAGATTACTCAAATTTTTGTACATGTCAGATTTCACATCACAGACTCCATTAAGAGGAGAGAAACCCTATCAACATGATGAATGTGGGAAAGGCTTCATTCAGAGGATTTACCTTGGGTTCATCAAAGGTTCCATTCAGGTGAAAAACTTTATAAATGTGATGAATGTAGTAAAGGTTTCATTTCTTCAGGTTGCCTCAGTTTTCAACAGGGAAGCCAGGAGAGAAACCATATATGTGTGGCTACCATGGGACAAGATTTCAGTCAACAGTTGCACTTTTAAAGACATTAGACCTTCCATTCAGAAGAAACCCTGTGCTTGTCATTAGGGTAGCAAAGGATTCTTACAAAGAAAAACTCTTCGTATCCCTTAGAAAGCCCATTGAGAAGGGAAACACATGTGCCATGACTGTATGAAAGACAATCTTCATATTTTTTATAGACCTCAAGTAATAAACATGGAATCAACCATATTAATGCAATCTTTGTGTCAAGGAGAGAATTGACCTCACTATTCAACATAAAATTTGCACTAGAGAAATTATAAGAAATTCAGGAAAAGCTTTAGCATTTAGGCATTTATGTTTAGAGAAAGAATACTTGGAAGAAACTGGATAAACTGTGCCATTTGTAGAGAAAATTTTATCCTGAGTTCACACCTTTAATGCTCATAATAAAATATATTCAGGAATGAAATTTTGTATGATGTAAAAAATAAAATACTGTCATTTTTGGTTTTTCTTTTGTATTTTAAGAATAATATTTATGTAGCACTTTAAATTTTTCAAAAATGTTTTTTATTTGCTATCTCATTAGATCGTCACAACAACCTTCTAAGATTAAGTTGAGTACAACTGAGGAAACAGGCTGAGAGAAGATAATTGATTTGCCCAGGGTCACACAGCTAGCTTATAATTGAAATACACTTAAGTGTGTTTTATATGTATAAAACAGGATATGAATTCATGTCTTTCTGACTCCAAATATAGTAGAGTACATCCATTTTATCTCTTTTTAAATAAAGATTAATTTAATTTCAAGTTTAAATGTTAATACTTATCTTGATATTAGTCCATACAGAGCTGTGAACCATATTACTTTACCTTTATGGGATTTTTTTTTTTTTTGAAATTAATTCAACTTTCTAATTTGAAGCTATCTGGATAGGAGGACAGAGTTCTTTGGAGTCTCTCAGGAAGTTGTGTGTATGTTTATCTTTAAAGGTACATGAGAGAGGCTTTTCAGGAAAATGTGAGGCTTAAGCTCTCCCCTTACTGCACATGTTCAATCCGTTGCAAGGTCTTGTGATTTCTTTCTCTACAACACCCAAATGTTCATAGGGATTATTTGTGTCTGATCTGTGACAGAACATTCTGAGCTTGTATTAATCTGATCAGCCACAGTCAGGACACACTGTAACTAGATTGTAACATAGTGATGTCATTTTGATCCTCTTTGATAATGAAAGACAACAACCTCTCTTATGCAGTCTCTTTTCTCCGTTCACATTCAATACTTATGGTCCAACCACTTCTCATCCAGATTATTGAAATTCCCTTCTAATTTAACTTTTTGCTTCAAGTGTCTTTCCACTTCAATTCACCCTCTACACAGGTACCAAGCAATTTTCCTAAAGAATAAATCTGAACATAGATGATGTGATCTTAAATATTCAAATAAGCTCATTCTGTCCCCATTGTCAGGAATAATGTAAATGCTAAATAAGCCTATCCTGTTCCCATTATCAACCATAATCACACACGAAAGGAGGTCAATTTCCTAGGATTGTCTGGTTAGCATATTTAAGACAGACTCAACCATCTCATGCAACTATTCACGTACACACAACATGCATGCAAGTTTGTTATCTGTTAGTCCCCTCCCTGGCTCCTCCCTAACTTCTCTCTAACCTCCTAGATCCTGCCCTTACTTCTCTCCCGCTCTTCCCTCCATCTTTAAAAAGTCATGTCACTCAAAGCATCTTGCTTAATCATATATGATTTAGACTTGCTTAATCACATTTGATTTAGCTCGTGAGCTATTTCACGTTAATAAATGGCATCCTTTATGACTGTGATAATGTTTCATGAATTCTTTACGTTGTGAACCAATCTCCCACAATCTGGTAAATGGCTACTTTATTTATCTAATACTTCAATAGAATTTACTTGTCCCCTACCTCCAGCTCCCAATCCATAAATTCCAGTCATACCCTATTAACCTGTAACATCAAATATAAACTCCCTTGGTATTTAAAATTCTATGTAAAGCTCCTTCCTGTTGTAACATGGTTGACTCTGGCTCCATTCTCTCAGGGACAAGAATTGTTGATGGGGTCCTTGGTCCTTGGTAGTTAGGTGGGCATCGACTGGAGAGAGCCTGAATCACTGTCTAAGATACTCCCTGAGGCAAGCAGGGAGGATCGTTGTTGAGATTCTCTCTTTAAGTGGATCTTTTGTCCTTGAGTTAGGTTTTGTTTCTTATCAAATTCCTTGCACTGAACAAAATTATCATGATCACACAGTAACTGAATCCAAATCAGAAGACCAAATTAGGATGCCAATCCCCAGGTTATTTTCCCCCCACAAAAGAACCTACTCATATGGAAGCAAGTTCTCTAGGAGTTTTGTCTTTCCCATTGTTTAGATTTAGTTCATTAGGAATTTGCCATACCTTAATGATGCATTCCCCACTTAATAGTGTCTCCTCCATTATGGCAGTTAATTGCTAAAAGTCCCAAAGGGAAGATTAGTCTGCTGTCAGCAGTGTAATAAAATCTTTGTCTCTTGATTTGGAGATGGTCTAAGCCTACAAATTATTTTGAGACACCTGTGATAAACCAGCCTGAAACCCCAATATGCTTTTTGGGTTTGACACTCCTGAGCCCCAACATTGCTATAGGTCCCCTTACTGGTTCTTATTACCGTGGGGGTTTTGTAGGTGCTTCTGTTATCTTTAGAAAGAAGAAAGTGGATGAGGAGTGGGACTTCCATTTCCTATCTTCTGAGTAATCTGCCTTCAGAGGAAAGAGAAGTTAAATGAGGACTTTCATCTGAGCATGTCCCTACCTCTTTCTTGTCTGATCTCCAGCTTCTTCTGGTATAAGGAATGGGACTTTCCACTCAATGATAAATAAGTTCACAGCTGGTAATACCCTTCACTTCCCTATGATTGTGAACCCCTAGTTCATCATCCAAACATCATTCTGATGGAGTATAGCTTCTAGGGGAAACAGCAATAAGGAGGTCTTAAGAGTGCTATTCTAACAATTTATCTGTCAATGATTGTAAACGTCTTCTGGCCTATGAATATAATAATATTTCTTCCCTTAGACTTTATGGAAGATAAATTAGTGATCTTGAGACCTTCTGATCTTAGAGTGCTATTGTTCTGATAATGTCTGGCAATGATTCTAAAGTCTTCTGGTCTTAGAATAACCCTACAAACATTACTGAATGACAGTCTGTTAGTGATAACCAAGTTCTTCAGACAATCAATAGTGAATAGATCACTCCTCAAACGTATCTGAAAGCCATAAAATTAGCAAATAAGTCTCATGAAGTGTAATGCTCAGGGAGAAACTAAGGCAGTATCACACAATGGAAATTAGTTAATACTTTATTGATGTTAATTGAGAGTTCAGAATCCAGTTATGGATCGGGACTACTGGGACTCTTGTCTCAAAGCACACAGTCAGTCCATTGTGAATTTAGACTGACAGACATGTCAGCTGACTGAATAGGACTGTCACAAATTATTTAGTACCCCATTGAGGGGCATCACGAATTTTATAGTCTCCATAATTCAGGGAGAAGGAATTCATGGGAACAGCTGAGAAAACATCTGGGTCCAAGGAAACTATAAATTCAGTTCTGACAGGTAGGGAGTGAAAAGGAAGCCTGAGACAGAAACTGGGAAAGGAAGAGAGTAAGTCTGAAGACCAAAGATAAGGGGTACCTTGAGGCTGGCCATTTGGAGGTTTTATGACTCCTTTGGAATGTGAGTCCAATTATTTCTGATGGTCAGGAAGCGGGGGTTGCTATTCTGGGACAGAACAATCAAGGGAAACTGAGACATGGGAACTGTGGCACAACAGAAGCTCTGGTCTAACTGTCGTGTAAATCTATCTTCTTGCTCTTGGTTCTTTGCTAAATTCTTTTGGAACTTAGCCTGATTCAATTGGTGTTACAATTACAATAAACTTTAACCCTTGACTTGGAGATGGGTTCAAGCCTGCAAATTCTTTTGAGACACCTTGCAACCCCCAACCTTCTGGGGTCTCTTTCTGAACCACAACAATTCCTCATTATCCACCATTGAGTCCTTATTTTCATCCCCCTCAACTTACCCCCCAAAATTAGCCAATCAGCAAATGTTTACTAAGTATCTAGTATGTGTCTGGCACTGTGCTAAGCCAAAGTCCCAAAACAACACTACTGATTTATTTCACTGGGCCATTTGGAATGCCTGCTCCATAGGCAACAAATTTGCCTCTATGCCCTTCCCTTCCATCTCTTAGCAATAACTGAGTTCTAGCTCCCCCTGGTGATACAAACTCCTTGACAACCTTTTCCAGTATTGCCTGCACCTTCACTTAACTCTCCTCAGCTTGACTGAGGCATGAAAATTGGATACTCCTTGTTCCTCAGCATTACGGCTTCCAGATTTTCTTCCTACCTGCATTACCCAGAAACCTCTTCTTGCATGCAGTCAATATCTAATCAATCAAAATTCTAGTACCTGTTCAGAATTCAGAATCCAGAATCCAGGACGCTAGGTCATTCTCTTCTTACCTCAACTGTTCAGTATCTCACAATTTTTCTCTTCTCTCCAGGAATGCTTAGAATTTGTGTTTGTTTTGTAAACAGTACTTTATTTTTTCCAATTTAATATAAAGACAGTTTTCACATTCATTTTTTATAAGATTTTGAGTTAGATATTTTTCTTTCTCTCCCCTTTTTCTCCTCTCTTCCCAAGATGGCAAGCAAACTAATATAGGCTATATGTGTGTGCTACCATGTTAAACTTATTTTCACCTCAGTCACATTGTGAAAGAAGATTCAGAACAAAAGGGGAAAATCGGAGAAAGAAAAAACAAAAAAGTGAAAATAGTATTCTTTGATCTACATTCTTTCTCTGGATGTGGATAGCATTTTCCATCATGACTCTTTTGGAACTTTTTCTTGGATCAGTGTATTACTGAAAACTAAGTCTTTCAAAACTGATCACATGATGTTGCTGTTACTGTGTACAATGTTTTCTTGCTTTACTTCATTCAGCATCAGTTCACATAAGTCCAAGTTTTTCTGAAATTTACCTGTTCATTTTTATAGCACAATAGTATTCCATTGCATTCATATATTTGTTCAACCATTCCCCAAGTGATGTGCATTACCTCAATTTCCAATTTTTTATTATGTCCACAAAAAAAGCTGCCATATTTTTCTAAATTCCTTTTAATTTTAATGTCTCCCCTGTTAATTACTTTCTTTCACCCCACATATAGATTCTTGGCATAAATTAATTTGCTTGTTGTCTCCTCCATTAGACTGTGGTGAGTTTCTTTAGGGCAGGGATTCTCTTTTACCTCTTTTGTACCCCTGGACTTAGCAAAGGTAGCACATAGCATATACTTAATGTTTACTGACTGACTCAAGCCCCTTCTGTAACTGTGTCCCCCTACTCCCACCCCCTTTGAAAGACCTGACTAGCATTCTCAGTTCTATTTAGTCACCATATAATAAACATCAGTATTAGATGAGCTTTTCACAAGGGTTGTTTGTGGACGAGATTGTTATTTGTCCTTGTTCTCAAAGAGAAGGACCATGACATCAAGGAGGTGATGCCATGACATGCCAGTGAGTTGGATTTAATGAGGGTCATCATGCACAAATGTACCACTTCTACGACAGAGAACTCTGAAATCACCTTATCCAATCATAATCTATTGGTTTTTCACTTCTCTCTCAGCCTTTTATACAATTTTACTCTTCATTCAAACCAAAACCTCTAATCCCTTAACCCCTCAATTCTGTCCCAGGCAATCTTCTCTATACTAGCCGTTCCACTCTCTTCTCTCCGTCTTGATTCCTTGTTGAACCAATTCAACTCTAAACTGTGTTCCTCTCTTATTATACCACCAATTATGCCCCCACTTAAGACTTATCCTTGGATCATTCTCACTACTCATCATATACACATCATGCATCATGCAATCTTTCTGCTTGGGTCCAGTACAAATTTATATTATATAACTTCAAATGAACCCTCACTAAACCTATTATAATCCCTCATCAACTCACTATTCCAGCTTTTCATTCCTCCTCAAATCTCCCATGAGTTACCCTCTTCTAAATCTATCAACTGAGAATCTTGCCTCACATTTTACAGGATAAAAAATGGGTCATGGACTCCCCTCCTCCCTTCATCTCCTTGCCCTCAGATGCTTTCTATCTCTTTCTTAAGATTTGAGGTATTTTTTTAAGCTTTTTATTTGCAAAACATATGCATGGGTAATTTTTCAACACTGACCCTTGCAAAACCACTTGTTCCAAATTTTTCCCTCCTTCCTCCTCACCACCTTCCCTAGATAGCAGGTAGTCCAATACATGTTAAATATGTTAAAATATATGATAAATCCAATATATGTATACATATTTATACAGTTATCTTGCTGCACAAGAAAAATTGGATCTAGAAAGAAAAAGCATTGCAAGCAAACATCAACAGAGAGAATGAAAATGCTATGTTGTGGTCCACATTCAGTTCCCACAGGCCTCTCTCTGGGTGTAGATGGTTCTCTTCATTACTGAACAAGTGGAACTGGTTTGAATCATGTCATTGTTGAAGAGAGCCATGACCACTAGAATTGATCATCGTATAATCTTCTTGTTGCCATGTATAATGATCTCCTGGTTCTGTTCATTTCACTTAAGAGATGCCTTCTTTCTTTACCCGTCTCGCATTATTTTGTATCTTTTTGTATCCCCAGTGTTTTAGCACAGTTCCTGGTATATTATAGGATCTTAATGTTGGTTGGTTGATTGACTTCCCAAAGGTCACTCCCAAAAGTTGTTCCTTGTTCCTCAGAGCATCAGTGCTCTTCTGGCTATGAAATCTAGACTCTAGAATGAAGAAAGTTCTATTCTCTTCATCTTTTATTTGCAAAAAACAAATCCTTGAATATCAGAATTCAACACTTTCTAGACCTTTCTAACTAACAAGATTCTAAGCTCCACTTTCCTCTACCTATTGCTGAGGCTCCCCTCCTAGAGCACTTAAACAGAGGTAGGAATTGAACTTTTTGAATGCCTTTTCATACCAGAATCAGAGAAAAAAAAAATCTATGCATGTTTCTCTGTAATGCAATTGTTTAGACACCATGATTTTCCAAGAAGTAGCTACCTACTGTCCTTTTACAAGTAGAAATGCTATCACATGGGTTTTGGACATAGCCCAAACATCCTATCTCCCTAGCCATTATACTATTTTTCCAATCTGTTAGTACATTACTCCCTTTTCACATAATACAAACCAGTTAAAGTGGCTAACATGTTGTTACATATAAAGGTCTTCCATTTCCATACATGCTTTTTCTCTTCTATTTTTAGAATTTTTAACGTCCTTTAAAACTGCTCAGGTGCTATCTCCTATAGGAAAATTTTTCCAGTCCCTCCAGCTGCTAGTTCCTTTTCCTTTAAAATAACTTTCCAGCTATCCTGGATTTATTTTGTATGTATGGAATTTATACATGTTATCTTTCTCATTAGAATGCCTTTTTTAAATTAAAAAAAAATTTTTTTTTTGGTGTTTTGGCAGTTTGGCCCATGGAGTTCACTAGAATAATGTTTTTAAAGACTTAAGATTTTACAAAGGAAACCAATTATGTAGAAATAAAAATGGAGTTTTCCTCCATCTACCTTATGAGTCCCAGGTTTAAAAAACAGCTCTGCAATTGAGTAAAGGCTCCATAAAGAACTCTTTTCGCTTGTTGAGTTCCAAGTGCTTATCATAAAGTAAATATATACTAAATGATTGCTAATTAAATGATTAACTTTAAAAATGGGCTGTCATTGAGAATAAAAAGCCATATATGCTATTAAAAATGTGGAATAATAACAATACACTGATGTGCAGAGGTTAGTGCATAAACTGATACAGAACACAGCACAATCTGTTGGTTAGTTTTGCTAAATTGCTTATTTTCCCTTTTTATTCTTATGAGGCTGAGATAGAAGAAATGATATATTTAGAAATAAAACAAAAGGTTAATTTTTAAAAGATGGTTTATAGTAATAACATTATAAAGCAATTCCTGTCCTTGACCAGTATGATTCAACATTTTAAGCGATCAGAGGGATAAATAATGAATTTTTTTTTAGCATTCCGATTTTTATTCCTTTTTATTTATAGTTTTAGGTCCTTTTAACAAATTCTGAAGGCTCCAGTTTTGTGAATTTCTTGTAATTCAGACTTAGTTGCAATTTAGTTTGCTTCTTTTGTTTTGATTTGATACATCACTTTCTTTTAAGTTACTAAAAATTTCTTAATTCCATGCTTACTGTATTCAAAACAGAGTTCATAAATTTTGTGTTGCTAGTTCTTGCTTCCCTTTTCCAACAACTTATTTCTCTTGTTATTAGTAGATTTCTTATTTATTGAGCAGGTGATTCTTTCACATATAGGTATGTTACCTATAAAGCCCAAACTGTCCCATATTCCACTTTTGGCCTCCAAGTAGCTTATTTTCTTTTCAAAGTTTTACATATGTCTCACGTAATTTGACTTCTCTGGCCAGAATGTATGAAATTGTCAGATTTCTAAAAACAGTTTATTATTTTGCCAATCAATTTTCTCTCATTTTTCTTCCTTTTTGATAGCTGTGTGACACTTAAGAACAGAGATTCTAAATGTTTATTTTATGGACCCCTTTGGTAGTTTAATTAAGTTTATCTTACAAACCACTTCTCAGGGGCTTTTAAAATATGAAATAAAGTACACACTTGTTTTTATAAAGAAAATTAATTATATTGAAATAGTTATCAAAATGTAGAAAAACAAAGTTCAATGACCCCAGTTAAGATCCCTTTCTCAAAAACTGTCAACTGCAAAATGTACATAATTGAAAGACTAGATATTTCATTGAGAACTAAATATTCAAAGATCATACAGGTAGAAATCAGTAGTTTCATAATGGATTATTGATTCAGAACTGAAAGCCAGTCTACAGATTGGGCTTGTACTACAGTAGACCACACCACACAAACACAAAGCAGATTTTGTGTCTTGGCCTTGGCTATCATTAAACCCTATCCACTATTCTCCCCTCCCCAAAGTTAAGACACTTATCATGTAATTTTGTATTATAGTTATGTCTGTATGTGAGAAATGAAATCACAGCATGGTGAATTTAAAAGCCCGTTTCTAATACATAATAGCAATGTAACCATTGGAAATCATTTAATCTCTTAATGAACCAGGCAACTTTCTAAGTTCAACAGAGACAAGCTTCTGATCTGCATTTGTGGAGAGTTTTTTTACATCAGCTTTTCCATATATTCATGACATTGAAAGGGCAGAATAACAAAAAAAGATAAAATAGAGGTAACAAATCACAGTGGAAAAACAGCATTAAATCTGAGGTTGGAGGATGTGGGTTCAAATTCTTCATCCTCCCTGGGCCCTAATTTTTTTCACACTGAGGTCACTTTCAAAGTCCAGGTTTATGATCCTATTTATTGTATATATTATTAGTATACATTTTTCAAATCCTAAATTTTTAATTCTGATAGCAGAATCAGAGATTCTGAAATGATAATTGTTATTATCCTGTCCTGGAATTCAATTTTTTTTTTTAGGACCCACTTGCCACATTACCTCCCAAATCTTAGGCCTCCCCTAAGGCTCTTCTCAAAGGCTGTCTCCCCAAGTCAGCCTCACTTATAGCATTTTGTTCAAAATCCCCAGACCTGTATCAGACCTGTACAACCCCAATCACATTTTCAGAAAACACACAAAAAAATATGCTTCTGGAATGAGACTCTGCTTATTGCCCCCCTCCTTTTTTTAATTAACTTTCATTTCCAATCTTGTTTCCTCAATGCCCTTTGCCTATATGTCTGATGTTTCCATGGGTATGGGTGTTGGCTTCGAGCATCAGTGTTCGCTATCGGCCTCTTCGACTTTGCTCACCATACTCTTTCTTCGTGCTTTTCTTCTTGCTATGGCTCTGGCTCTGACTCTGGGAGGTGGCATTTAGCAAATCTTTTGGTGTGGGAACCCTCTGGCCTGGTCTGACCCCATTTTTGTTAGAATAGTCATGGATATATGAGATGACAGCCCCCTTTGCTTTGGATGAAATGTTCGCCTTGTTATGGTGTAGCTTCTTCAGCACCTTGAGAAGAAGAGAAAAGACTAAGTGATAGAGGAGCTCTAAAGGGGAAGATTATATGTTGAATGGGATATAAAGAGACAACAGAGCTAAGGAATAGAAAAGGAGAACCATGAAATTATGAAAAAAAAAAAGAGGAATGAGCCTATGGGGAAGAAATAGGATGTAAAGGGACTGGGAGATGAAAAACAAGGTCATTAGGCAAAATTAGTCAAAAGAGAGAGAAAAAAGAAGCTTAAGACTGAGGAAACTGAGACTCAGGGAGAAAGATAAGGAAGTGATAGGCTAAAGTAGGAAAGGAAATAGCCAACAAAGAATTATGTAGAGGGTAGGAGGAAGTTTGGGAGCATAGAGAGATTAAGAGGGAAAAAAAAATGAGGTTTGGGGCTGAGGGAAGAGAAGACAGAGAACTAAGAACCTGCTAGCTAACCTGGGTTACACAACGGGATCGTGATGTGGGTTTCCTTTTCTTTCTCCCCTGGCACTTCTTGCTTCTATATCTTTTTCGTCTCTTTGTTTTCTTTACCATTTTGTATGGGGCCCCAAGCTGTCTAACCTTTGGGATTTGGACCTCCCTATGAATATATAACTCTGAGTCAACAATGAGAAGCCACACCCTTTGCCATCTGATTGGCCAGCCAGGCTCTCCCTTCCCAGCCAATTGTATCTCTGAGAAAGCATTGATTCACAAAGCACCAAGCACCCAACCAAAACTAGGTAGGGACAAATATTCATAGATCTGCTTGAATTATCCTAATCCCCCTCCCCCCATTAGTTTTTTAATAAAGCTGTCTCATCTTAAATTATTTAGTTCATTGTTTCCTTGTTCTGGCAGATGGGGTCTACCGAGTTAAAAAAGGAGTCATCCAGAATGAATTCACAGGCCCAGACCATTTCCAAGTCAAGGAGCAAAGCTTTAGCTTAATACTTAGTAAGCAGGCAAAGTTATTGTAATACTTAGCAAGCAGGCAATGCTTTACTGTAATATTTAGCAAACAGGCAAAATTCCCAATGAACTCAAAATTAACAAAGGCAAAGGTAGGTTTTTTTTAATGGGAAAGAATGCAAGGTAAGATATCCTAACTATGATAATTGGGCAACGTTAATAAATCAGTTGTGGTTATTGACTGTCTTGTTTGCACAACTTAACCTCTAAATTGTATAAGGCAACGATGGGTGTCAGTACATGATAGCTCTGACTGTACATGATATTGTTTGTGCAATATAATTCTATATGTCAGCTTGCCCCTCACTGGGGTCCATTCAGATACTGGGTTACAGCCAGGGATATAGTATTTTGCTAGAGTTTCTTCAGCCCATCATACCACCCCCAAACAAATGGAGCCCAAAATATTTTGGGATATGAGGTAATGGTTTCATCTTCTTGATAGGGTGTAGGGATGTAGAACTGCTGAACCTTCCAAAATATGTTGGGGTTTCATGGCAAGGTCATAAAGTATCTTAAAAGAATTTGTAGTCTTAACTCTGAGATACCACTATACACCTGTCAGATTGGCTAAAATGATAGGAAAAGATAATGACGAATGTTGGAGGGTATGTGGAAAAACTGGGACACTGATACATTGTTGGTGGAACTGTGAACAGATCCAACCATTCTGGAGAGCAATTTGGAGCTATGCTCAAAAAGTTATCAAACTGTGCATACCCTTTGACCCAGCAGTGTTTCTATTGGGCCTATATCCCAAAGAGATCTTAGAAGAGGGAAAGGGCCCCACATGTGCAAGAATGTTTGTGGCAGCCCTTTTTGTAGTAGCTAGAAACTGGAAACTGAAGGGATGCCCATCAATTGGAGAGTGGCTGAATAAATTATGGTATATGAATATTATGGAATATTATTGTTCTGTAAGAAATGACCAGCAGGACGATTTCAGAGAGGCCTGGAGAGACTTGCATGGACTGATGCTGAGTGAAATGAGCAGAACCAGGAGATCATTATACACGGCAACAACAAGACTATATGATGATCAATTCTGATGGACATGGCTCTCTTCAACAATGAAATGTTTCAAACCATCTCCAATTGTTTAGTGAAGAAAGCCATATACCCCAGAGAAAGGGATATGAAATATGGACCACAATCTAACATTTTCATGCTCTCTATTGATGTTTGCTTGCATTGTGTTTTCTTTGATTTTTTTTCTTGTAGATACGATTTTTCTTACACAAAAATGATGTGTGGAAATATGTATACATATATTCGATTTGTCAAATATTTTAACATAATTAACATGCAGTGGATATCCTGCCATCTAGGGGAGGTATGGAGAGTAGGGGGGGGAAAATTTGTAACAGAAAGCTTTGTAAGGGTTAATGTTGAAGAATTACCCATACATATGTTTTGCAAATAAAAAGTTTTAATAATAAAAAAAGAATTTGTAGTCTTAAACCATCTTCAAATCAAGAGGCAAAGATTTTATCATTATATGATTGTTGGCTTTAAGTTCAAAAAGATAGGTAGTGATTGACAAGGGAAAAGCCTCTGCTAAGTTCCCTTGCAGAACTCACCATTAACATGGAGGAAGATGTGATAACCAGGGGGAAGACACCATCAAGGTAGGCTAAGTTCTTACTGAAGTAGCGATTGTGACACTTGGCTAACCCTAAAAAGGAGTAAATTGGTACCTGTAGAGTCTTTTATAAGAGGAAAAATAACCTCAGGGGTTGACATCATAACTTGGCTTTTCAATTTGATATAATTAGCTGTGGGATCATGTTAATTTTGTCAATGTAAAGG
Organism: Myrmecobius fasciatus; assembly: GCA_023553655.1. Classification (NCBI taxonomy): domain Eukaryota; kingdom Metazoa; phylum Chordata; class Mammalia; order Dasyuromorphia; family Myrmecobiidae; genus Myrmecobius; species Myrmecobius fasciatus. Next base: position 33,074 of record JAJPUD010010892.1, on the reverse strand, counting down.
TACCTTTTTATCTCATCACCTCCAGTCTTCTCTAACAGTTTGCTCCCATAACCATAACTTCCCTCTAACTCCAATGATACTTTTATCCTATATTTCTTCCTTTATGCCATAAGCATACCCAAGTCTCCCTATCCTTAAAAATAACTTTTATGTAAAAAATCCTTATTAGAGCCTATATCCCCTCAAATTTTCATCCTCTGATATCTTTTCCTTTCATGGTCAAATGCTTAGAAAAGAAACATTCCACAGTACTTTATTTCAACTGCTGTCATTTAATTTACTTAACCTTTTATAATCTGATCACCAGCCTCACCATCAACTCAACTGAAATTTTTTGTTTTGTTTGTTTTGTTCTTGAAATTATTAAATCCAATTGTCATATATGATGGATTTTTCTTGATCTTCATCTTCTTAATTTATTCTGAGGCACATAGTTGACCACTCTTTTATCTTTTTCTCTCGAGAGATTTTGTGATATTACTCTCCTGTTTCTCTTCCTAGCTTGGCCTAGTGACACTTTAGTCTCCTTTGTTTAATCATCACTTAAACTACCTCTCTTAAATATAGGTACATCCTGAAGTTCTGTCATTGGTCCTGTTCTCTCTTACATGTTTAAGTAACTTTATCATTCTCCCCTATGCAGAGTACTTACAAATGTACATTTTCCAATTCCAGTTATACTCTCTTCTGAGCTCCAGAATCACAACTTCAATAACACATTTTCATGTGGCTATTAAGAACATTTCAAGCTGGATCTCCCACAGCATTTCAAATTTAACACATCCTGACATCCCAACAAATCATGTTGTCTTATCATGTTCATTTATACCTGCACAACATTTTTCATTCATCTCCCCTTCCTTCACAAGGTCATCAGTCTTCTAGTTAGCTAAGATCAAGTACTACTTATCCTGGATTATTTCAATAGTCTCCCAATCAGTCTTCTTTCCTCAATTCTCTTCCCACTCCAATCCAGTCTCCACAGCTGATAAAGATTCTCTTAAAACACTGGTCTGAGATATGTCACTCTCCTTTCCTAACAAACTTCAGATTTGTTGTTAGGATCAAATATCAACTTTCCTTCTTTACAAACTGACCTTATTCTACCTTTTCAGCATAATTTACATTCATTTTGGGGCCCAGCCAGATTTTTCCCATTCCTCACCAAAACACACCATTTACCCAATCTCCCTTTGCATTGATTTGTTCCTTCTTGTTTCCATTCTCATCTCTACTTCTTAGGATCTCTAGTTTCCTCCAAGACTAAGTACACTTCAAGCACCACTCCCACATGAAGCTTATTCTGATATTCCTTCCCCTCTCCAAAAAATCACCTTGTATTTGTAATATAAAGATATATATTAATATATACATACAAGTACATGTATGTATGTTATATGTGAATACATGTAATGTCCCCTGATAGAATGTAAGGTCCAAGGTAGGGGGTCCCAATTGTTTTTTTGTTTTTTTTGTTTTTGTCTTTTTCTTATGCACCATACATATAGAGGACAATTAAACAAAGTGCCTGTTGATTGGTAAATCAATTAAGTAGCTAGACATTTTAAGTCTTCCCAAAAAAGAAAAATCTTTTAGGAAATAAAATAAATGCTACAAAATTAATTTTACTTTGCTTATAAAGGAGAATTCTCATTTAATCTATTTTTGCTATTGACAAATTTTAACAAGCATTTTTTTTTATTTCTTATCCCAGAGCAATCAGAAGTGGGGAGATGAGGAATATGCTGTCAGAGGCCTCAGTAACTATTATGATTGTCAGCAGGAGAGAAACGTGTATTCAAAAGAAGAGGAAGGAAGCATATATCCCTAGGAAAGGCAAAGAGAGAGAAATTTCACATATATACATAAAATATACATATATGTGTATATGCATGTGTATATAATTTTTTTTTTGCTAGCAAAAAACCTCAAGAAACAAAATAAATAAAATGTACCTATCACCTAGGGACTATTTAGGCTGGTATAATCTGGATTATTTGAAGACTGAAGATTGAAGAAAACAGAATCAGGAAAACAATATATACAATGACTACAATAATTTACTATAAACAAAACCTAATGCTACTATATATTTGTAATAATGAATGAGATAAAGATATATCATCTCCCTATTTTCTTGGAGAGATGGGGATATAGATGCAGAATGTTACATATGTTATCAAGATGTGGTTTTTGTGCCAGTGCTTTTGAGTTTTTATTATAAGGAAAAAATTGACTAGGTGAGATTGTGGAATATCTAGGAATAAGTGATATAAAAACAAAGTCATCAATAAAATGTTAAGTAAAAAAACAATGTAAAGGAAGGAAAAAGAGACAAAATACACTCTTTCATCCCAAAGTTAATATGATTAAAAACCTTAACCCTATGTAACTTAAAAGCCTTAACCCTATGTAACTTTCAATGCCAAGAGTATGATAATGAGGGGAAAACATCTTACAGTACAATAATTAGTATTTTTCGAGTATCAATATTACATTAAATACAGGAAAATGTTTCATATCTTTCAGAAATATTTTTCACAAAAGTGATTGTTTATAAAAAAAAAGGCCTAACTCTAAGGACTGGCCGCTTTCCCAAAATATTTTGAGAATTTAACACCATCCAACTCTGCATCAAAAAAAAACCTTTCCCCAATGATTTATTTTCATATGCCAATAGCTTTTTTTATACTTCAGTTTGTAGAGTCTTTTTCTTTATTGTGTTCTAAGAAATGACAAGCAGGATGATTTTAGAAAAACCTAGAAAGATTTATAATGAAGTAATATAAAGTGAAGTAAACCAGGAGAACATTATACATAGTAACAGCAATATTACAAGATAAAAAATTGTGAATAACATATATTATTGTCGGCAATGCAGTCATCCAAAGTAATCCCTAAAGGATCCATGATGAAGAGTGCTATCTGCCTCCAGAGAAAGAATTGTCTGAATACAGACTGAAGCATAGTTTTTCTCTTCCTTCCTTCCTTTCTTCCTTCCTCTCTTCCTTCCTTCCTTCCCTCCCTTCCTTCCTTCCTTCTTCCCTTCTTCTCTCCCTTCCTTTCTCTTCCTTCCTTCCTTCCTCCCTTCCTTCCTTCCTCCCCTCTTTCCTTCCTCCTTTCCTTCCTTCCTCCCTTCCTCCTCTCCTTCCTTCCCACCTTCCTTCCTTCCCACCTTCCTCCCTTCCTTCCTTCCTTCCCATCTTCCTCCCTCCCTTCCTTCCTTCCTCTCTTCTTTCCTTTCCTCCCTTCCTTCCTCCCTTCCTTCCTCTCTTTCTTTTCCTCCCTTCCTTCCTCTCTTCCTTCCTCCCTTCCTTCCTTCCTCTCTTCTTTCCTTTCCCTCCTTCCTTCCCGCCTTCCTTCCTCTCTTCCTTCCTTCCTTCCTCTCTTCTTTCCTCTCTTACTTCCTTCCTTCCTCTCTTCATTCCCTTCTTTCCTTCCTTGGGTTTGAAGGCTTGGTAGGACATACAAGTAAAAATGTTTTGTTAGAAATACAAGGTCTGAATTTTTTTTGTTTTTTTTTGTTTTTTTGTTTTTTTTTTTGGAAGGCTGTTCAGGGCTTTAAGAGTCATCTGTATATAGATGAAGTCATAAGTGATTAAGATTGCTACAACATAGACTACAGAAGAAAGGATCAAAAAGTTAAGGACTAGATTGCTGGGGTTATAATAAAAAGGAAGAAAAAACAGAAAGTCATTGAAGAAGAAAGAAATATTAGGAGTGCAATACAGTCATTGAAGTTAAAAGGAGGAAAATTACTAAGAAGTTTTTTTCAGAAATATTTTTCTACACCAATTAGTAAGGGATTTTACCAGTATAATTATAGTAAAGTCTTAAGAATATACCAAAAGTGGGGCAGCTAGGTGGCACAGTGGATGGAGCACCAGCCCTGAAGTCAGGAGGACCTGAGTTCAAATTTGGTCTCAGATACTTAATATTCCCTAGTTGTGTGACCCTGGGCAAGTCACTTAACCCCAATTGCCTCAGCCAAAAATATATACCAAAAGCTTTATATAAATAACTATATATATGTATATGTGTATATGCATATATATACACATGCCCACATAATTCACTAAATGTATACAACACGTTTACTTGTTGAACTTTTTTCAGGGCTGCTTTTTCATTTTTTGTGCCCACCAACTCTCACCTATCATGGTTCCAAGAAATATATAAATATGTGTGGCAGCCATACCTTGGTTTCAGGAAATGGGCTAAATCAGACAGAATAATTGACAGGTCTCTCAAACTCATAAGTGAATTAGGGGATTGACAATATACCAAGCAGACTTCCCCTGGAAGAATGGGCAGATGAAGATAATTTGTTCCAATATACTGCACAATACTTAGAGCTTGGTCAGATATGAAATATACTGCCCCCCTAGCTATTGCCAGTTGGTCTTTAATTTTATCTTTCCACTGGAATTTGATGATGACTTTGAAAGAATTTGGCTGATGATTTTGGGTCATTTAAATCCAAATCATGAAGTCAAGCTACCACCCTGTGATGTCATTGGACTTTCCAAATGAAGTATAAATATTTCACATGCACTTGAATAAGTCATTTTTTGAGTCAGTTTTCTCATGAAGTAAAAAAGAAAATTGAGTTAAAGTGGGAATTTCAAGGTTCTTTCTAGTTCTAAAAATGAAATGGATTCTAATGGAATCTCTTTTTGATCTTTCAGTTACTGTAAAGTCCTCAAAATATCACTACAAAAGAACAAAACAAAAATTGTACTTTATAAAGAACAAAGAATAAATGTATATCTTTACTGCTTTCCTTTGGTATGGAATATGAATGTGAATTTTGCATAATTTCTTAATAGTCTTGATGTATAAAGTGGCTAGTTTTGCTATTTTGAAAAAAAATCTTTGCTATAATTTTGAAAGATTACCAAGGTTCCTCTCTACTCAAGAGGAGTATATTTGAAATAAATGCAATATATAGCATAAAGCCTGATGCCTTTTTTAAAAAAAATTTCTAAAAGTACACCTAAAACTCTTAATTTATTAGATACTGTGTAGAAGACTGAATCTCCATTAGGTCTTGATTCAGTCTCTTTCTCCCTGACCTTATTAATAGTTCCCTTCTTCGGTTTCTCTTTAAAAAACAAACTCCACTCTATTCTAGTTCTTGCTCAAGATCCAAATCCAACAGACTTTCATTTGTCCCAGTATGGGCATATGCTGCTCTTTTAGAAATTCTTCAACTTTTCATTCTTGAAATCTTGAGATGTTTAATTTCTTAAAAACTTAATTTCCTATTTTCCTTTATTAAAAGAAAAAACAAAAATAACCCAAAACCCAAACACTTACGGTTAAATGTTCCAGGTTAATTGGGTTCTTGCAATTGGAATTTTAACATTGTTGTTGTTTTCTATGTATGAAACCCAGACTTTGTTAAATTTGTTAAGTATATGTGTGTGAAGAGAATGAAAGAAATTGTTACACTGCTCTCCCACACCTTAGACTCCTTCCACTTTCAATTTGGGCTGACAAAACCTCAAAAAAATTAAAGGAATGATGCAGTATAACCAAGGGCAAAACTGTTTGCTAACCTATATAAATCATATTTATTATCTAAATTTGTTGACAAAACAAAATGAGAGACTTGATTAGAAATAAAATTAGTCCTAATTACTGTATGAAAATCCCTGGTTAGTGTGTTCTCTGAGAGCTAATTCTTGGATTGAGTTTTTTCTAGGTGGGTTCAGGGGAATATCCCTGGCATGCTTGAACAAAAACCAAAAACCAGAAAAATATGAGTTTAAGGATTCTACCATTATATGTATGTATAATATGTGTAATACTTAACTCTGGTCCCAATCCATCTGGAGTGTCATTTCATTTTTCTTCTAGGATTCTCCAATACTTTTATCTTTGGGATAGTTAGGAAAATCTTTGCCAGTGCTTCTAGTTATCCATAGATAAGTGTTCCCTCCAATTGCAGGAGTAGCCACTGACAGTTGGATCAGGTTTTTACAAAAGAGTACTTTCTTTAGAGGTATAACCAAATTATTTTTTAAAGGTATAATACAAATATACATACTCCAAGACCCATGGGAGGCATTCCTTCTATTCCCATGAGATGCCCACAATTCCTCCTATATTTTCCACTTCTCTACTTGTCCTTTCCTCCAACCTATAACCATCATATTTCTCAGAAGTAAAATCACAAAAATAGATAAAATACCACTTGTATTTTCCTCATCTCTGCAGAGATGGTAAGGAAATTGAATTTATCTTAATTTTTATAGAGCAAGTCCAATCCCAAAGTCCAAAATTTACCACCTCAGAGCTCTAATCCCATTCCTAGTTTCTACAAGTTTTCTTGTCAGGGTGACTGACTTCAATAATTTTTCTGGGAATCCTGGCTTCAAGATCAACATGGCTCAATTTCTACTACCCAAGACTGGTGGGGAAAATGCATTGTAGGTGCATTTCTCAGTCACTGGGTAAAAATAGAGATGGGACCGAAAGGTATGAAACTGTTAAATTTAATTTGTGGCATTGGTGCTTGGGGATGAATGTGTGGTCCAGAGTCCTCCCTCTGGATGCCATGAAAGTGTTTTTTCAGGAAAGATAATCAAGTAGTTTTAAAGATGGAGGTTCTGCTCCATACAGAGACAATAAAGGAAAGCTAGTCCTGCCCATCAATGAGATATAAGGGGAAAAAAGTAAAAGCAGGGTATGCCAGATTAGACAATCTGTTCATTGACTTAAGACATAATGTGTATATAGACTATGTCTATACACTTCAGTAAGTTATACATGGATCATTAGGAATATTGGATAGACAGATACTGATGGATCAAAAAACACCACCACTTTTCCCCTCCACCCCTTCTTTTCTCTCTTCACTTCATGAAAGGACACCATAAACTCTTTCCTCCTTCCTCACCCAAAACTCATGAATTTTAAAGTCAAAATACATTTATACACAGAGGTAGAGAGCAGGTGGTTTAAGCATATGAAAATCTAAATGGGGATCTTCTAAGGAGATAATTAAAACTAACACCCTTAGAAAGAGCAGCTAGTAGCTCAGTAGATAAAAGAGTACCTAGCCTAATGCCATTCATTAAGATATTTTTCCCCCAGTTCAAATCTGGTCTCAGACACTAAATTGTATAACTCTGGGAAAAGTCATTTTTTCTCAATTCCTCATCTGTAAAATGAGCTGAAGAAGGAAATGGCAAACCATTCCAGTATTTTTACCAAGAAAACCCTTAGGAGTCAGATCAAATGAACAAAATTTTAAAAACCATACTCCCACAATTCCTCTCCTCATTCTTTCTACCCCTCCCCTTGTTTCTTTCACATCCCAGAAACAAATCACAAAAAAAGATAGCAAAACTGCAAGAAGTGTCTCAGTTGTTGGGGTTTTTTAATTATTCTCCTCTCTTCAATTAGGGGATGGGGTAAGGGAAGAGCTGGGTTGTCTCCACTGAAAGTCCATATTTGGTCTCCCCAACTTTGATTTGATTTTCTCCTAAAATACTGGACCCCCAACACCTCTCTCCTGACCTTCCTGTTTTCCTCTGTAGTTCCTTCCTGGGACTTTCATTAAAAAAACAAAAAAACAAAAACAAACACACACACACACACACACACACACGAAAACACAAAAACAAAATCCAGGGGCCTTGTTCTTGCAATGAATGGCCTTCTGTCTTCCCTCTGCCCAAGATCCAAATTCCTGAGTTTCTCATCTCTCTGGCAGCCTAGGCTTATTTCTATTTTTAAAAAGTTCTTCAACTCTTGTTTTCCACAGCTGCAGAAATTCCACAAGAGATTTTCACAGGGGCAATAGAAAAAGAAAAATCACAATTTAAAGCACAAAGTGGGTGGGTAGGGTTGGGAGTAAGGAAGAAGGTTTGATGATGGTGGTGGTATAATGGTGGTGGTGGTGGTGAGGATGGTGGTGGTGGTGGTGGTGGTAGTAGTAGTTGGTAGTTCTGGTGGTAGGTACTTAATGGGGATTGAGGGGAAATGGAAGTAAAGGGGAGAACAGGAGGAGGACGAGGCAGCACACGACCCTCCTTTTCCCTCCTCTCTCCCCAGACCTCTGAGTCCACCTCAACGCCACCTCAGATGGTCCGGGCCTAATAGCAAAGAGGGTCCGAAGCGGTTAGGGGGGGGCTGAATTCTGAGCTGGGAAGGCAGGAGGATCTGCAGGGCGGCCTTGATCTCGCTTGGGCCCACAGGATCTTCTGGGTCACCGTCAAGGCACTCCTTCTTTAGCCGGCTGGCCTCAAGGGCAATGCGATCGAAGAGGTCTTTGACCACCGAGTGGAGGATGGCCAATGCCCCTTTCGATAGATGGGCCCGGCCATTGGACAGCTGCTGTTTCAGTACCTGGACCACATAGGAATCCTTCCAGGGCATCCTCCGGTGCTTTTTTCGGTGACCTTTTTTCGAAAGTCTGCGCTGGGACATCCGGGATTGCACAGGGCCCCCCTTCATGAGTGTATCGGGGGAACCAGAGGAAAGATCTCCACTTTCCACCGTGCTGGTAGTTTCCTCGTCCATCTACTGTCAAGGTCTGATGGATTAAGATTGTGTTGGGTGGTTGGTTGGACTATTTTTTTCCCTTGCTCTGCCCCAGCCCTACTAAACCCCCGGGGGTAACCTGGCTTGAAGTGCGCAGAGCAGAACCTATTGCTAGCCTTTTATACGGCCCTGCCCCTCCCCCCCCCAGGACTCTCCAATCACAGGTCACAATGGGTGCTCCTGTGCACGATTTTGTCTCAGTGATGATTGGTTAAAGTAGGGCACAAAGGAAAATTCTGACCCAGACGCTGATGGTTTAATCACACACTCTGTTGCTAGAGCAAAGAGCATGTTTAATTTCTATGAGTTAGTTGACTAGAGTGTGCGACTCTATTTCAGTTCATCTTTTTTCTTTTTTTCCCAAGTATGGCTTCTTTCTGGTACATCTCTAGAATGTTCATCTCTTCCCCCTTCCCCCTTCCTTTCACCTCAACCTCAGATTTCTGTTAAGAATGTCAGATCACTTTCTATGCAGATGAAAACAAAGTTTATCATCCAGCGCACCCCCCCCTTTTTTTTTTTGCTTTTTATTGAGGCAATTAGGGTTAAGTGACTTGCCCAGGGTCACACAGCTAGGGTATGTTAAGTGTCTGAAGTCAAATTTGAACTCAGGTCCTCCTGACTTCAGGGCTGGTGCTCTATCCACTGCGTTACCTAGCTGCCCCTCCAGCCCCCTTTTTACTTGAAGGGATAGTGGTGGTGGAGGGGGTGGAAGGGGCATAGAAGAAATATCAATTATAAGAGCATAGAATTTTAGAGTCGGAAGATCTTAGAAAATCAAGCAACTTTAAGTGTCTACTATGTGTCAGTTACTAAAGACAAAAAAAAAAAAAAAATTGTTCCTGATCTCAAGAAGCTGAATAAAGAAGAAAATGATATAAAGAAAAAAAAAACTCTATGTACAAACAATCCACATACAGGATAAATTGGAGATTAAAAAAAAGGCACTATTGTGAAGGATTGGGAAAAGATGTAGAGTTGCAAGAGATCTTAGAAAATTAATCAACTTTAAGTGCCTACTTTTGTGTCAGTTGTCTATGTGTCAGTTACTAAAGACCAAAAAAAAAGTTACTGCTCAAGAAGCTGAGTAATGAAGAAAATGACATGAAGAAAACAAAAATAAAAACAAAAACAAACTATGTACAAACAATCCATATACAGGATAAAGTGGAGATAAAGGCACTACAATTATGAAGGCTTGGGAAAAGATTCTAGTAGAAGGCAGAATTTTAGCTGAAACCTGAAAGAAGCCAACGAAGCCAGGAGGAAGAGATGAAAAGGGAGAGCATTCCATATATGGGAGACTGCCAGTGAAAATGATTGGGCTGGGAAATATGGGATATCTTGGCCAGTGTCATTGGATCACAGTACAGGTTGGAGTATAGTGTATAAGAAGACTGAAAAAGGTTAATGGAAGAGGATGGAGGGAACAGATTATGAAGCTATTCAACTACTAAGAAAGGATTTTTAATTTGATCCCAGAAGTGATAGGGAACCACTGGGTTTTATTAAGTAGGGCAAGGTGACATGGTCAGAGTTTAACTCTAAGGAAGACTACTTGGGCAGTTGAATAAAGGATGGACTAGAGTGGCCAGCCTTGGGGCAGGGAAACCAATCAGCAGGCTATTGCAAAAGTCTAGGTATGTGGTGACTTGCCTGGTCGTGGCAGGGTCAGAAAAGAGAAGAGATCAAATGGGAAAGGTGTTTTAAAAGTAAAATGAGTCTTGGCAACAGATTAGATGGGATTAGGGTGGGGTTTGAGAATGAAGAGTCAAAGTTATCTAAATTGCAAAAACTGGGAGGGTGATAGTATTAGACAGTAATAGAAAAGAGGGGAGTATAAGGTCTCACAGTTAATGTAGACTACTTTGAATATAACAGCAAGGAAATTCTTAGGAGGTAGCTACATGGCATGGTGGATAGAGCACCAGCCCTGAAGTCAGCAGGACCTGAGTTCAAATGTGATCTCAGACACACTTTCTGACTGACTAGGCAAGTCACTTAACCCCAATTGCCTCAGCAAAAAAAGACAGAAAAAAAATTCTTACCTATCTCATGGGAACACTTGCATGTGTTTTAAGGCCATTCTTGGCACTATGCTTTCTTTATTTTATTGCTATATAGTAGTTGACCTAACCTAATTGAATTTCTATATAGTAGCTGAACTAACCTAAGGGGGGTGGCAGGATCCACCATTTGCCCTCCTGCTGCTGAGGACTGAGCCTTCTGAATAAACTATCCATAATTAACACAAAAGATTGAAGAAGTATCATATCAATGTGTATGTTGACATTCCCTGGAATGAGGTCAGGAATTAGGGAGGAGAGAAAGACTGAGTTAGGGAAGAAAAACTGTGAAGAAAGAAGGAGAGTGTCAACAGCTATAAGAATTTTGATTGAATGATATATATGGATTTAATGAACCTCAAAGGTAGTTTACTGAGTAAAGGAAGTAGAGGGTATATTCCAACTTCTATACCTCAACCAGAGAGTCAAGGAGTGAAAGTGCACACCTTGTTCAAAAGAGTTGGCTAGGAAGAGAATGAAGGGAACTGGTAGGAAAGGGAAAGAGTTAAGATGAAATCAAGTTTGTTACCTATGGAGCAGTTATTCCAGAGGGCATAGTAGATGGGATGGATTACTTTAGAATATGATGATGGGGCTATTGGGTTTAAGGGGATGGAAAGAAGAAAGAAGGCAGTGGGGAAATATTTGTTTAATGAAGTAATTTGAACCCCGAAGTTCATTATTCTGAGACTATATTTCTTCAGTGTAGACATCAATATTTTACATATGGGGAGAGATCAGTTGTCAAAGGCAAGAGAGAAGAGATATGGGCTCTTCCATCTCTTGGAGAGGAAAGTTCTGGCTTCCAGATGGAAGGATTCAAACATAGAAGAAATCAACATGTAGAATTTTGATCATGTCCTCATTTCCATTGTGTTATGTTAGAGAATTTGAGGAATTTTCCATTTGGGTGAAATTAAGGACTCAGTCTCTCTCTCTTTTTTAATAAAGCTTTTTATTTGCAAAACATAAGCATGGGTAATTTTTCAACACTGACCCTTCCAAAGCTTTCTGTTACAAATTTTTCCCTCCAACTCCCCACCCCTTCCCCTAGATGGCAGGAAGTCTAATACATGTTATGTTAAACTATTTGACAGATCGAATATGTGTGTATATATTTATATAATTATCTTGCTGTATAGGAAAAAAAAAAAACCTGAAAAGAAAAATATAATGCAAGCAAACATCAATAGAGATTGTGAAAAAGCTATGTTGTGGTCCAGACTCAGATCCCCCAGGCCTCTCCCTGGGTATATATGGCTTTCTTCATCACTGAACAACTGGAACTGGTTTGAAATATCTCATTGTTGAAGAGAACCATGAAGGATTCAGTCTCTTGACTGAGATAAATTACCCCATTATGAAGGGACAACTACTTCAATCTGTATTGTCTATATGCATTCTTATATGTATACTTTCTCTGATTTCTGTTTTGCTCTTCACCTAGATAAATGAATTTCTTTTCTATTTATTATATGTATTTGTTATAGAACTGGTATTTGGTAGGGAGTTAAGCCTTGGATGTAAAACTTGGGTCTTCCTTTCCCATTAAGAAATGGACAGAATATGAGTAGGAGCATATTTCCTGATCTTTGCTGAACGAGTTCAAGAGGATTATTAACTTCACTAGAGGATTTTAGTTTCAAGTTGGGGTCCTCTCAGGACAGCCACTAAGGGTAATAGTGCTGGGGAATTGATGGAATAGTGTATAATCTTTCCCTGCAGATGAAGCAAGGTTAGGAGATAGGCAGAGGGAGCCGGAAGGAATTGTCTCTATCCCTGCCAGGCAGGAAAGGTTTCCATAGACTGAGTTTCTTATATGTGGGAATAAATTAATTCAAGAAACTGGCCCAAGATGGAATGCATTTTTCTGATTCTCCTGAAAGCAGGAAGGGATTGTCAGGAAACTATACTCAATGGAAGGGTGCTGCTCTGAGCCCCTGAAAGTAGGCAGGGGTCTTTAATTCATGGAAACAACATGGGATTGTAGTTTGAGGGCTTATATTCAAATGCAAACTCTACTTGTTATATGGCAAATATAAGGTCTCTTAAAACTCTAATCCATGATTCTCTCTAACAGTATAATGAGCACATTTATATTCTGAGTTACAAAAAAAGAAGGGTTAAAATTTAAGCTCTCTCAAGGATTTTTCTAAACAATAAGTAGCACTGACTATGAGCCAGACACTGTACTTAGCAAAGAGAATATAAAGAAAGGCAAAAAAATATAGGCCTCTCCCCTTAAGGGGGTACACCTTCAAACTGGGAAGACAACAAGAAAACAACTATAAACATACACTTATATACTGTATAAATACATACACACACACACATATATATATATAATACACACAAATATACATATACATGTGTTAGATGCTTTGCAGAGAACAAGAATGATCAGAAAAATTTAAAATAACAGATTTAACATCCTTTATGAAATAAAAAAAAATCTACTTCCATTTCTTTTGCTATCCAATCAGTCTTCTCTCTACTCACACCACAAACACCTTAGTTCAAGTCCTCTTTACCTCTTGCCATAATTATACAATAGCCTCCTAATTTGGCTCTCTGCTGCTAGTCTTCTTTCTCCAATTCATGCTCCATACAGATGCCTAATTGAAATTCCCAAAGTACATATCTTGCAATGTCACTTCCTTGCTCAACAAGTTCTATTTGACTCCCTACTGTTTTGGCATTCAAATCCTTCATTTGGCTCTATTTAATTTTTTCCAGGGCCCTCCTTTTACATTCCAATCAAACTATGTAGATTACTTGATGTTTTCCATAAGGAATAATCCACCTCCTACTTTGGATCTGTGATGAACTCCATTTCCCAGTTGCTCTCTCTTTACCTCAAAAATGTTTCACAGCTCAGGTTAAGTGTTAAACTTTTAACTCCTCTCTTCCCTACCCCCAATCCCACCATTTTTAGTATTTCTCAGTGAAGTTATTTTGGTTTTTGTATATCTCATGTATTTGCTTCTTTGAATAATCATCCCTCAGTAGAATGTAAACCTCTGTACATTTGTGGTGGAGCAGTGGAGGCATGGGGCCTCGAATCAGAAATTCAAATATGACTTTAGACAAATTACTAGCAATGTGACCTTGGGCAAGTCACTTAACCCAGCTTGCCTCAGTTTTCTTCTCTGTAAAATGAGTTGGAGAAGGAAATGACAAAGTATTTTTACTAAGAAAACACAGAGAAAAAACAAAAACAAAAACACATGACTGAACGACAAATCCCTAGCCCGTAATCGATATTTAGTAAATGTTAGTTGATTGATTTCACTGAATTTGTTCATAAGAATTATTGTGCAAAATTATTTTTTGTATAATTGCGTTTCTTTTTGTGAAGGCTTTTAAGGAAAAAAGGTAGGAAATTTTTTTTAAAGGGAAAGCACAGGGTTTTTTCATTCGAATTTCTTTCCATCTTTCCCAATTCCGGTTCTCACACCCTTAAAATTCGTTTAGAAGAGTCTGGCTAGCCTAAGATCTCTTGTTGCTTTAAACCAAACCAAACCAAACCAAACCAAACCAAACCAAACCAAACCAAACCAAACCAAACCAAACCAAACCAAACCAACCTTTTGCAGAAAAGGGGTGGGGATTTAATTCCTGGATCTGTTTACAAAATTAACGGCGGGACTACAATTCCCAGCAGCCACTGCTTAAGGTTATTTGCTCAGGCTCACGTCCTCCTGCCTCTTGCCCCCAGTAGCTGTTCCGGGCTCGACACTCCCGCAAGAGCAGAGGCGATTTTTACTTAAAAGAGAAACGGCGGTGGGCATCTTAACAAGGACTTTATCCGTCCCTCTTCTCCCCGCCCCGGTGGCCTGAACGAGGGACTACCGGGGGCGCAGACGCACACGGGGTTGGGGTGGGCGGGGAAGACAGGTAAGAGGGGCAGGCGGCGAATGAGTGAGAGAAATAGAGGTTAGTGGGATTCAGGGTTTCTGTTGAGCTAAAGTGCCTTTTCTGACTCTTTATTTCTCACTCTAAGCCGAACTTTTAACTGCAATGCTTCATGGCTGCCATTTGCTGGCATTTATAACTTCGTTTCGTTCATAAAGCGAGACAACTACCCAGCCCCCCCCTTGTGACGTCAAAATTATCCACGGTCCTCCCAGCTCCTTTTGCTGTAAACTGGTATCCACTTTGTGGAAGCCCAAGTGTAGCATGCTTAGGAGGTGTGGATAATTGGAAAACTGGGTTTAATCCCAGTTGTATTGTTAATTTCATGTGATCTCTAAAGTTCCTTCCAGCTCTGAAATTCTTCCCATTCTGTCATTTTTTACCCTTGTTGGAAAGTCTCATTCCCATCTGGGATAAATCCAACTTCCCCGACACAAGCACTTAGCCAGTAAGTTAACCTACAGGTCAGATGGTCTCCCTGTTGAGAAATCTTGTACCATTTTGCAAGTGCAATGTGATGATATTTAGGGTCCTGGATAGAAAATGAGTTATAGGTTCAGATTTCAGGTTAGCTATTTAATAACTGACCAACTTGGTTTGCCTTTTTTTTTTTTTTTTAACTTATTCCCCCTTTGTGCATTATACTATATCGCCTTCCCCACTGGCCTTGACCTTACAAATACCCTTCAAAATCAGGAAGAGAAAAAGTTTCACATTTAAAATTTGTGTCATATTGGAAAGTACTGGGAAAGGAAGAATATCAGAGCTAAAAAGGATTCTTAGAAAACGGGATTTGTCCAGATTCACAATGCTAGAAGTCCTTACCTAGGGAGTATGTTATAAACTACATTAGATTGTGACTTTGGATAGTCACTTTTAGACTTGGTTCTTCTGTATAACGAAAGCTATAAGATGTAAATAATATTTTTGTTTTCTCCCCTTCTCTCATAAGTGGGAATTATCTCCCCACCTTCCAGTCCTAGGGATCCCCATGGCTGCTTCTTTAGGTTCCCAGAGACAGAAACGAAGGGAATTGGACGCCCAACGAAGTAAATGCAGAATCAGGCTAGGTGGCCACATGGAACAATGGTGTCTTCTCAAGAAGCAGCTTGGTTTCTCCCTGCATTCTCAGCTTGCCAAGTTCCTGCTTGATAGGTCAGAAGGATCACTGTTGGATTATATAGAGTACTATGGGAGGTATTTGTAGAAGTATAAAATGGGAGGAAGGGGGAAGATGGGGAGGAATTTGGATAATACTAAAAGGGAAGAATTTGGTTGTTATTAGTACTTTTTAATAAAGGTTTATTTTAAGGAACTATTTATACACAGTATGGTATCCTGTTTCCCTTGTGTTAGGCTTGTCTTCTCAACTAGACTGTAAGCTCCTTGAGAACAGGGAACATGTCTTTATCCTTCACAGTGCCTACCATACCATGGTGCTGTTGTGCTGGTGGTAGATGCTCAATAAATGTTTGATTGATTTGAGATGAAGGGCTCACCTGATTCTACCTCCTTTACTTTGGCAGGTACAATTCTCCAGGCTGTGTGCTCTGTGCAGGTAGGTAGAATAGAGTAAATCAGTTAGAGAAAGGAAAATGTATGGGGTGATGGAAACAAAGTATTTACTGTGTTTGGGTTTGCAGCCATAAGAAACAACCAACAAACTATTAAAAGTTCTGGTTAATTAAAATTGGTAAATTGTATGCAAGTTTAAAAGGGACCTATCTGAAGGGGATTAAAATATCTCTGAACTGTGTGATACAATAGAAAAACAACTGCTAGCCAGAGTAGAAAGCAGGATTAGAGTTTGAATTTTGACACTGGGTAACTTACTTTAACCTTCCTGAGTTTGTTAATACTTGTGAGGTAAGAGGTTTGAACTTGACCTCTAAGACCCTTTCCATCTCTGAATCTATTATACTGAGAAGAGAAGAAAAGTGGCCTGGGGATCCAGGTAATTTATGCTAATTTTATCATAAATGATAATTTATGGTAAATGAGATAGGAGACTGCAGGTGCTTTTGTAGGGGGTGAAGGTAGTAGAGAACAACATTCAGTGTAAAAATATGGGCTCTCTGGAGGGTTCAGAGATGAGAGAGAGAGAGGAAGACTAGACTCCGTGGTTAATATTAATTTCTCTTTTGCAGGCCCTGACCCATCTCCCCCAGAGGGTCTCCAGTATCTGGTATTCTTGTCCCATGCCCACAGCCGTGAATGCAGCCTGGTACCAGGGCTTCGGGGACCAGGAAGCACAGATGGGGGGCTTGTATGGGAGTGTTCAGCTGGTCATACCTTTTCCTGGGATCCCTCCTCTGGCCCTGTACCCTCAAGATCTGGTCCTAACATCCAACATTCAACTCTAAGGAACTGGTGGACCAAGTCAGGAAGCTGGCAACAACATGAAGGTGAACTAAGAAGATGAAAAGGGAGTAAATAGGGGGATCTCTCTTTTCTTCAGTATTAGACTCTTCTTAGTTCCCCTCCTAGTACTTCTGGCTCTTCCCATCCTAGTACTCCAATTCTCTTATCTCCCCTCCCTTCTTATCTTTATTGAATCTTCTATTTTGATTCTTCCCACTCCTTTTGTCTCATTCTCTTCCCTCGTGACCTCAGTGATTCTCCCTCTTTGACCTCCTCTCTGAACACTTCTTTTTCCTTTCAAATCTGACTTGGTTCCCTGTTCTATTCCACCCACTTCCCCAGCCCAGGTAACTGAGCACTATGATGGGACCCAAGAGTCTGGGATGCCCAGGTGAGTCCATGAAAAACTGGGGACAGAATAGGAATGGAGGGATGGGGGAAAGGGTATGAGAAATGGTTAGACTAGATTAGGAAAAAATGAAGTGTGTGGGGGGAATGAGCCCAGCCTTGATACCCCTTGGGTATGCAGGGAAGTGGCACCCCTTCCTGAGACTTCTCTGCCCCATGGAGAAGATGAGGAAGAAGTAGATGATGACGATGATAACCTCAGTGATGTCAGCCTTTGGACCTACAGCCCCTCTCCAGATTGGTAAATGCTGGATGAGGTAATAGGGATGAAGTTTAGAAACTTGGGCAGACCTGGAGAAACCAGGGATAAGAGATGACTAAAGAGTGAGGATATTTAAGATTTATGTTCTAGGAAGGCAATGAAAAGAGAAGTTCTGTGTGGGGAGGACTAGAAGGGGGGTTAAGGTGGTTGTGTTGAAGTACTGAGAGCTTTAAATGATGAATATAGTTAAGAGAAGAAAAGCTTATCAGGGAATTCTTGTGGGAATTTTATCAGTTTGGCTGTGGAGATTGATGGAAAGGGTGAGAAAAGGTACTAGAAGGGTTTTGGAGTTGGAGGTGGGGCTGATGAAAAGCCTGGGGTAGGCGTGGGGGTTCTGATAGTCTAAGTTTAGGTCTCTGACATGAAGTGTGTAAAATACAGAGGGAGTTGGTGGGTTTTGGGTACTGGAGAGAAGTCATATGATGTATCAGTCAGCTAGCATTTTTTAAATACCTACTGTACCCCAGGTACTATGCTGAGTGATTGTCCCTTTCCTAGTAGTGAATTAGGTACCTCTAGTCCTCTTCCCCCTTATCTTCCCCCACTCAAAGAAGAAGAAACAATGCCTCCACTCCCAAGCTCCCCCACCGCCGATTCATCAGAAACTGGAATATCTCATCCTGAAGAAGATGGAGTTCAGCCTGAGCTAGACAAAATATCCCAGACGGGCCAAGGGAGCAAGACCCGAACCAGGTAAAATAGGTAGTAAACAAGGGAGGGCATTCTGCCAAGTCTCCCTTCCTATGGAGCTTCCAATAAAGAACTGGAATAGATGTGTCTAGCTTTAGAAATTCTTTGCTTCCCATCTTCCTTCCTTCATCATTCCCAAAGCAGAAGGCGACAACAAAGACCTCCTCCCATGCCTCTGGATGAGGACATAGCACAGATCGGTCCCAAGAGGATTAGGTAAGATTGATGAGGCTTGGGTATGGAAGGAGAAAGGGGTGGTCAGGGTAGTATAGAGGACTTTGGGTAAACTCATTTTCCTGCTTTTTCCTTCAGAAAGGCTGCTAAAAGAGAGCTCCTTCCTTGTGATTTTCCTGGCTGTGGGAAGATCTTCTCCAACCGGCAATACCTGAATGTGAGGCATAGAGAATGGGGATGTTGGGTGGGAGATGATATGGGATAGTTTGGGGATAATGGGGCTAAAGGAATAGGGTTTGGGATTGAGGGTAGGACACTGGGAAAGTAGAGTGCTAAGGAGAAATACCAAGATTTTAAAAGCTTGCTTAAAATAGATAGCAGTGGCAGAATAGTTGACTATAAATTGTATTGTTAGAATAATACCACCGTATAATAATATTGCACTCAAAGGTTTACAGTGTTCTACATGTGATTTTACTCAATTACAAAAACCCTTTCAGGTAGATGATATATTTTATTATAAACTACAGATTTAGAGAGATTAAGTGATTTGTCCATGGCTATATAATTGGCATCAAAGGCAGGATTTCAACCCTAGTCCTGATTTCTACTAGCATTCTATCCACCATGCCACACTGCCCTTGGGAAGCACTAGCTTGGGAATCAGATCTCAGTTTATATCAGGAATGTTCCATTTATTGTGTGACTCCAGGCAAGTTAATATATCTCTGTGTCTAATTCATCTATATGAAAAAGTAGTTAAAGGAGATATTTCTAAGACCTTGTCCATATTTGAATTCTGTATCTCTTTATGGACAGACTTTATGGAAAGTGGCAGAAAATGTAAACCAAAAATACAAAATGTAATATCATCTCTCAAAGCTATAAGCAAGTGAAATACCTTAGGACTTGGTGGGAAAGAGGAATACCAATGCTTTGTGTTATGTAAGAAGTCCCATAGAGATGAGCAGATGGGAATTACAGTAGTAGTATGTGAAAAGGATGTCATAAACAATAATAGGGTTAATATCTAAATTAGGATTTCTTAACTTGCAATTTGTGAAATTTTTTAAAAATATAACTAACATTTATGTAGTACTGTAAGCTTTTCAAAGAACTATATGAGTATCATCACATTTTGTAATCTTTAGATAACTATTTAAATGTAATTGGTTTCTTTACAAAGTTCCTTTGTAAACCTATGCTTTTTTATTTCTCCCAAAGGATTCTAAATGTGAAATGCTAACTTGAATGTCATAAGGTGGGGGGAAAAGCAGTTCTTAACAAAGGAGAATGGCTTTATTTATTAATATAGACACATATATAAACATATATGCATGTACATATTCAATGAGGATAGGGAACACTTGCAGTTGTAAGATATCCAAGAAGCAATATATATATATATATATATATATATATATATATATATATATATATACATATATAACACAAAATAAGAAAGGAATATACAACAAGAGGTTAGACATTTTAGGAAGCATTGTAGCAGTTAGTTTTGTTGGCCCAATCACATAGAATCATAAAATATCATAGCTAAAAGGGACCTTGGTAACAGTTCATTTGTGTGGTTGTTATATAAAGAAACTAAAACCTAGAGAAGTTATGTGATTTGCTCTTGATTATACTGTTTTGGCAGCAGTTTTTGTTGAAGACATCTCTAAACACTGAAGTTAATATCAAAAAGATAACCGTGTCCCAAATATCTTTGTTGATATCAGACACAAAATATTGGGTTAGATAGAGCATTGCTTTTGCTTCGTATGTTTACTTAGTAATTTTAATTTTTTTTTTTTTTTTTAGGGACTGGGAAGAGTGGTAGTAGGGTATGCAGATTGTGAAGAACTACAGGAATTGAGATAGTGGGTACTTGGGTGGAAGTGCTGGGATTCAAAGATATTAATGAACAGAAACTAGGATGAGATAAGTTTTATCTCAAGGAAGGGCAGGAGTGAAATTTAGTGTAGAGAATTATGAGCTGGAAAATATTAATAGAGACCAGGATGAGGACTTGTGTGATGGGATAGGTAGAAAAAGTAAAGATAGGACCTTGGATAGAAGAATTTGGGGACAAGGTAGAGAAATTTTCTCTTATTTATATTTTGGAGCAGGATTCAGGGGTGAGGGGTGGTTAGAGGGTCAAGGCTGTGACAATGTTTAATGGGAGAAAGTGTGCATATGCTAGTGCTGGGGGAAGGGGACTAGAGGAGAGAGCTATTCCTTCTCTTTTACTCCACCACTACTCTGCATTCTTCCTTTCCCCAGCACCATAAAAAGTACCAGCATATCCACCAGAAATCCTTCTCCTGCCCAGAACCAAGCTGTGGAAAGTCCTTCAATTTTAAGAAGCATCTGAAGGAACATGTGAAACTGCATAGTGGTAAGGATTCAATTACTCAATTCAATTTGACAAGTAAATGCTTATCATTAAGCTTCTGTGTGAATACCAGGCACAGTGATAAATATTGGATATATAAAGCTAAAAATAGTCCTTGCCCTCAAGGAGCTTATTGGAGGAAATAGGGGAAGTTTTACTGGGGGGAAAAACCAGCATGAATACAGATAAAACAAAATATATATAATTAAATACAAAGTAGTTTTGGGGATATGGAGTACTTTTTAGTACTTGGAGGGATCAGGAAAAGCCTTGTATTGGGGGTGAGACTGAGTCTTGAAGAAGCCTCTACCTTCCAACCAGCATAGCTCAGCAAAGGACTGGAGGCAGGAGATGGAATGACTTATTTGGGGAGTTGCAAATAGGCTGAGTAAAATAGGGAGTAATATGAAATCGGTCTGGCAAGACAGGTTGAATTAAATTGGGAAAGACCTAAAATACCAGATAGATAAATTTGTATTTTGTCCTATAAGAAATAGGGAGACACTAAACTTTTCAGGTAAGGAAGTGATGTGGTCAGATCTGTGCTGTGGGAATAGCAATATCATTATAATATAAAAAGGCAATTGAAACTCCTAAGAGTTATCCAAAAGTAGAATGGGATTCCTAAAGTTACCCTTATTAGAAGTCTTCAAAGGACCATTTGTGGCATGTGTCTTCCATTCTTAATGATCTTTCAGAGGTCACAGACAGAAAAGCTCAGAAACATATCTGCCAATGAAAGAATTGGAAAGTATCTGTGGATGTAATTCTTCTGTACCAGAGCATCTGTGCCCTTTTATTTATTTAGGATATCAGCTTCCTATTGGTCTTTTTTTTGGTACTCTCAAATCCAAATGATTTTTCTTGGGAGAGGAAACAGAAAATAACATTGAAAAGTTCTTGCCCTTTCTCTTTCATCGCTTATCACCCTGATTGATTTTATCTTTTTAATTGCCTTTGCTTTTCATTAATTTTGCCCAATGTAGCTAAAAACAAAAAAAAAACCCTTTTTGTCTTTACTTTCCTAAACTTCCACTCACACTGAGAACTATGCTGTTCCCAATTATACCTTCTTATGTTTCCAATTATATTAGTTCCTGCTACCCATTTCAAGCATCTAGCTCTTCCAGTTCCCGGTTTTTCCTTTCTTTCTCACGCTAATCCCCATCCCACCCATTTCATCTACTTGTTTCCTTTCTAGTATTCTAACATCCATGTAAATCCTAGTCTCCTCCTGCCTACCATTCTCTTTTGTCAGAAGTTTTTCTTCTACCTACTGAGCCTTCACAGGAAAAAAGAAACCCAGATGATTGTATTTCAGGGTAGGATAGGCAAGAAGATACGAGTTCCTTCTTTTGTCCCGGAACTGAGAGGACAAGAAGTGTGGGAATGATGATCTAGAAATTTACCTATGTTGAGTACTTTATATCTTCTCAAAGACTTTCATACTTCATTAGACTCTCAGAACAATCATTTTTGGTTGGAAGAGTCCCTTTTGTTCAATTGAGGGAACTGATTTTCAGAAGCAGTTAAATGACTTGTCTGTGACCACATAGTTAAGAACCAAGACTGTAACTGCAGTTCCCTTGGGCAAGTTTTTTCCTCTGAGGTTTCCCTGTAGGAGAATGATAGGTATGGCTATAATATAATATAGAGCAATGGAGACAGATTCTGGGATCTCTTTCTTTGTGCTTTTAGATACTAGAGATTACATTTGTGAATTCTGTGCCCGATCCTTTAGAACCAGCAGCAACCTCATCATCCACCGTCGTATCCATACTGGGGAAAAACCATTACAGTGAGTAGAAAGGGTTGGGGTGAAGTGTGTGAGGTATCTGAGTCCTCAAAGGAACTGGAGTCAAGACACCAGAATTCTGGGAGAAGAGAATTAGAGCTGGGGATAAATGCAGAGAACCAGAGGCTGGAAGATAGGGGAAAGAAATTGGAATAGTCATCCACAAGAAAGGATAAGGATGAGGTAGGCACTTGAAGCCTGGGACCCAATCTAATCTAGCAAGAATTTAAGCACTTATGCTAAAGGCACTAAACTGTGTGCTGATAATAAAAAGAATGAAAACTAAGGAGAAAGAATACTGGGGAGGATAGAAAAAGCATATATTAAGCACTTGCTACATGCTAGTCATAGTGCTAAAGTGCTGGGCATGCAAATACAAGCAAGCAAAAAGTTCCTGCTCCTCAGAAGAGGTCTGGTCAAGGCCAAATAAGGCAAAAGCTTAGCTGTCAGAACCAAGGGTCGTGTCAGGGACAGGATCAGATGAATGGTATCCTGATGCCAGGACTTTGAATGGGAACGAATATGTGGGTCAAATGTGAGACCTGCAGCCCTGTGGTAAAGAGGACTTGGGAAATGTTAAAGACTAAAGGAGTGTGTAGGTAGCAGAAAATATCTGGGTTTTGAGAAGGGGAGACAATTAAGACCCAGGAAGGATATCTTGATTTCAGGATAACCTAGAGGATTAAGACTAGACACAATGCTAATTATGTTGAAGGGTTGGTGGAATTGGGGAATGTTCAATTACTGGAATCTAATTCCTTGATCCCTTTCTCCCTGACTCCAGGTGTGAGATTTGTGGCTTTACTTGCCGCCAGAAAGCCTCTCTGAATTGGCATCGAAGAAAGCATGAGGAGGCAGCAGCAGCTTTCCAATATCCCTGTGAGTTCTGTGGCAAAAGATTTGAGAAGCCCGACAATGTCATTGCCCACTGCAACAAGAGCCATCCTACCCCTCGTCCTGGCCCTGGCTCGAGCCCCACCCAGTCAGAGCCCCATCTTTTACCCACTTTTTCTAGTTCTACTTCTACCATTTTGGAATCTAGTCTTTCATGTGAGTCCCAGAAATCTCCTACCTTGGATTCTAGCCCTTCCTCACAGATCCAGAGGAATCAGACCTCAAGGTGTTAGGAGGCAAAGTGGAAAATGGCATGGGGAAAGTTAGGAAGTGAACAGTATAAGTATCCAGGTGTCAGTCATACCTTAAGAAGGAGCCAGAGAACTGGATTGCCTTGCTTCTTACTGTTGAGAATGCAATAAAGTGATTGTTTTACATACTCACTTGAGATTGAGTTTTTTAATTAAGTTAGGAAATCAAAACTTCCTTTCGAGTTCTTCAGGAAGCTCTTTACTGGAATCTCCTGAAGAAGTGTGAGGAGTCTTATCTAAATTGCCTAAATTTCAAAAACAGTCTAATATGCCACTCACTCCCGATAGGGCCCTAATTTTCCTTTCAGGACCTACATGTTTAGTTTCCATTTCTTTCCCATGTCTTTTCAGAATTCCTTTCTTTCTGGAGGAGGTAAAGAAAGGCCCAGAAAGGGGGGAAAATAAGAGAAAATGGGTTTGGGAAGTAGTAGGATATAAGGTATGACTTCAGGAGGTACTTTAGGAGGCTACAAAACAGGAAATGGGAGGATTACTAGAAATGTAGTTTCTTTCTCCCAAGGAGATCTGATGGTGTGAGAGAATGTTAGTCTAGGCTATGGGAAAGAATGTCTGATGTAAAGGAGGATGGGATTAGAATAGGAAGGACCTTTAAACACTGAAGTGTGAGTATAATTTAAACTTTAAATTTCTCTAAGTTTAATAAACAAGGTTTGAGGCATCAAGCACCAAAAAAAAAAAAAAAAAAAAAAAGGAAAAGGAAAAAAAAAAACACTTTTATTCTGAAGACCAGTTATAGGGGAAAAGGGATGTCCTAGGGGTTTCTTCTGTTTGTTCTTCATTCTTGTCCCTCCATGCTCTTCAGTCTCATTAAAGATAAAGACTGTGGCTACGAGGGTACCACAGATTAGCCTTGCAAATTACAAACACTTTCATGCTCCAGTGGAGAGTCAAATAAATGAAATATATGATAAGCTCTTGGCTTATCTTCCTTCTCCTCAATATATGTGGAATCCCAGCTGTCTCGATCTGGAAGCACAGGACTTGAGTTTGCCAATCTATATAGTATTTTGACCAAACCAGGATTTGTGATGGGGGTGGCTTAGGAGGGTTGTTTGCAAGTAATCTCATGTTTACCCTTTATCCTTTCCCCTAAACTGGCATAAGACTATTTGACATGCATTATTTTGCATTATTTTGTATTATTTTGGCATGTGGGAATATTTTTGGGGTCTTTTCCCAAATCTTTTATATTTTCACACCCACCCTTCTCATCCCTTGTATTTCACTCACACCTCATTCTCTCAATTTTCTCTTTCCGTTAACCCCACAGAAATGGAGGGACCAACATACATGGAAATAGAGAAAAAGAGAGCAAAGACAAGAGAATTATAGAAGAGGGGTAAGAAAGGACAGAAAGCAAAAGAAAACCAGGCATCAAGGACAAATGGAGATAACAGTAATACTGAGAGTTGGGAAAAGATAATGAAATAAACATAAAAGATGCAGACAGAGGAAGGAGAGGAGGCACAGACAAAGAGGGAACAAGCAAAGATAAAAAACATTTTTTTTTTTAATGTGTTGGGATCTCTCTCCCATGCAGGCAGAGAGGGGTTAATTCAATTTGACTTCCACTACATCCACTGCTACCTATACTACAGAGAAATGAGATAGATGGGATATGAGGAAGAGACTAGAAGAGGCACAATGCATATCCAGAAAAAGGTGACAACTAAGACAAACATTGGGATGCAGAATACTGAGAAGGAAAATTAACAGTAAGTGAGGAAAGAGACTGAGAATGTGGTGAAAGAAGATACACATGGGAAGGACAGGAGAAGGCAGAGCAAGCTCAGCCCCACTACTATCTTTTCCCATTATTTAGTCAAAACTTTCCACCAGACTTCCTTTCAGGAGGTTAGAGGGAAAATGACTTAAGTGCTTTTTACCTAGGAGCTTCAGTACCTCTCTCCTACTTCCGTTACCCTTAGGCCCGACTTCTCTTGGCCAGGGTCTACTGACAAGATCAGGGTGGGTGCAATCCCAATCAACCCACCTGCAGCAGCTCCTGCAGCTGCCCTGGCACGGGCATGGGCCCTTTGGTGCTGTGATAGTGATCGGCTATGGCTAAAGCACTTCCCACACTCAGCACACTCTGAGGGACGTTCACCCTGGTGGGTCTTCCGGTGAAGTGCCAGTTTGGAGCCAACGCTGAAACACTTGCCACATTCAGGGCACTTGTGGGGCTTGTCACCAGCATGGTTCCTCTTGTGAACATTTAGGTTGGAAACACATGTGAAGAACTTGCCACATTCCTCACAACGATACGGCTTTTCACCTGTGTGGGTGCGCTTGTGCTTTGTGAGGTCTGAGCGATCACTGAACCGTCGACCACACTCTGGGCAAGGAAAGGGCTTTTCCCCAGTATGAATCCTTTGGTGAACAATCAGATCTGATCGTTGCCCAAAACTCTTGCCACAGGTGGTACACTTGTGTGGCTTCTCCCCCTTATGGCTTCTTCGGTGCCTCATTAGTGTGGAACTTTCACTAAATTTCCGCCCACAGTCTGGGCAGGCATAAGGCTTCTCCCCTGTGTGAATTCGGTGGTGTCGTACCAGTGTGGCACTCTCTGTGAAGCACTTTCCACACTCAGGGCACTTGAACGGCTTCTCCCCGGTATGTGTCTGCAGGTGTCGTGTCAGGGTTGAGCTTTTACTAAAGCTCTTTCCACATACATTGCACCGGTGGACTCGGGTCATTCCGTGTGTTGCCTGGTGGACCTGGAGCTCTGATGCCTGCTTAAAGACTTCCTCACACACAAGGCACTTGTGGGTTCCCTCCATCTTGGCTCCACTCTGTCTTTGACTGTGACTTCGCTTCTGGTGTGCAGAGAGCTGTTCCTCATTGTCAAATCTCCTTCTGCACTGATTGCATTTACAGGGCTTTTCTGCTTCATGGACACGACGATGTTTCAGCAGCCCTGAGCTACTTCGGAAACTTCGATGGCACTCACCACACTGATAGGATTTTTCTTCTTCAGGGTGCAAAGGGGAAGGCAGGAGAGGGTCTGTGTGAACAATAAATCTATCTCCACTGGCCTCTGGCCCTGAAGGGAGCCCATCTGCAGTGAGAGCACCACCATGGATCCTCTCATAGTGAAAGATGTAGGCACTCTGACGAAAGCTTTTTCCACAGATGGGGCATCGGTAAGGCTTTTCACGAGGGTGATGTCTCTGGTGACAGTAGAGGGCAGAACGATAGGGAAAGCGTTTCCCACAGGAATGGCATTTGCAGGGCTTGCCTCTAGTATGAGTACTCTGGTGCAGATCTAGATAGACACTCTGGTGGAAGCTCTTGCCACACTCATTACAGATGTAGAGGGTCTCACCAGCATGTGTGCGCTGGTGGGCCTTAAGCTCTGCATTCTGTGCAAAACCCTCACCACACTCTAGGCATTGGTAGCAGCAATCTCCAGCATGTGTGCGCTGGTGGAGATGCAGCACTGAACTGTATCGGAAGCTCTTGCTGCATTCATTGCATTTGTAGGGCTTTCCTGTTCCATACATAGCTGTGGAAAGGGGCCAGGCGAAATACCAGGAAACAAATGATTTCTGTAACTCTAGTTTCAGGAGGAAAGAAGGTAGGAAGAGGTATACGGAGAATAATTTCCTTTGCACTTTGAGGAGGTGGATATTGGTAGTTTTCTTCCCTCCAGCACCAGACTTTCTGGTTGTTGAGGAAGATTTTCCTTACACTGTGGTTGCCTAAAAGCAGAGGTGGTGACTAAGCAGGTATAGAAGTAAGCTTTTCTTGCTTTCTGGAAGAACTATGCACAAGAATGTTATTCTCTTGATAAACTTAAATTTTCTTCTTAGTTGAATAATTGTTCACTTGGTCTGGGGAGATTGCTGATTTGTTAAATTCTTCTGCTTGGAATCTTTATTCTCTTTCTATCACTGTCAGCTGCCTTGGTTGTTCTTTCATGGATTTTCTTCCCTATAAGGCTTCAGGGGGTGAATTGTTGTAGTAGCCTGGGGAAGAATGAGAGAATCTAGCTCAACACTGCAAACTAATAGATGCTGAGGGACATTGGTTAAAAGTGAAATTAAGCTTCCTTGAAATATTTTTTGGTGACTATAGCTCCAACCTGGACCCAGCATGGTGAATATATTCCTATTGAATATAGGCCGTATAAGGACAACATGGTAGATTTGGATATACTAGCTACAGGAATGAAGCCAAATCTCTCTTTGACCTGTTTTTTTTTATTTTTTTAAAGTGAGTAATGTCCTTTGCAGCTCAAGTGAGATAACATTTTGTGTAAGTATTAAAGCACCATATAAATGACAGTTATTATTGACCGGAGGCAGATTAAAAAGCTGGTTATATTTTAGGAGAAGCTTCATCACTCCATAGCCAACTTGCTGATGAATCTTAATTTAGTTAGGTTAGGGTAAGGCTAAGCTTGAGGGCCTTCCATGTTGGCAAAACCTGTCTTGCTTTCCCTTATCTATCATTCCTTTGAGAGTACAGAGTCCACGTTATACCATAAGACATTTGAATAAGGATTTTATGAAATTGCATTGCTATAAGTCAAAATTATACTTTAAACTCATAATCAGATTGCTGATTCAAGCTTAATTTCAAGTCACATAATAAGAAATTTACCCTAAAGAAAATAGATCTTCAGAATTATGGATTTCGTGGACTATCGCATGTACTACATTATTTATATTCCCCTCTAAGTTATCTATGGATGTATCAATGAAAAAAATTTTAAATGTCTAGGTTGATTCTTTGTAATATTCCATTTGGGTCTCAATCCTAAATTAGGCTCTTGATTGAAAGAGTCAAATTTTTGAGCTTAAATGGACCATCTGATCTACCACCTAACTTCCTCTATTGCCTCCAATCCCTATTCATTTAAATAAGCAAAAAACACCAGAGATACTATGGTTTGCCTAGTCAGCTAACCCCACTCCCAAAGATCCCATGAGGAAAGGATGGCCACATAGTCGATATGTAGCAGTTTGGATTTAGTCTTGATTCAGCTCCTTCATCTGTCACAGTGTCTCAGGTCTGAATCAGGCTGGAATGCTACTAGAGTACAAAAGGGCATGTGTCCTAGAAAATAACCTGAAAAACAAATAAGCACAAAAATGCACTCAAACCAAATGTAATTTCTAAAATGTCCTAACTTTTGCTTTTTCAAATTGATGAGAAAAATCTATTGGTGATTACTAAAGAAAAATCTCATCAATTTGTAATAATCTGTGGTGACAGATGAAGAATTATTTCTGATTGCTAAGGATTCTAATTTTTAACCATTTTAAAAAATATATTTTTGTTACTTGGGAATACTGTACATATAAACTAAGATATAATGGCACTACTGAATAAATAATGTATATTTAAAAAATGTAATATCCAATTACAATGGGCTTAGAATAAAACTTAATAAATAAAATTTTACCACT
Organism: Myrmecobius fasciatus; assembly: GCA_023553655.1. Classification (NCBI taxonomy): domain Eukaryota; kingdom Metazoa; phylum Chordata; class Mammalia; order Dasyuromorphia; family Myrmecobiidae; genus Myrmecobius; species Myrmecobius fasciatus. Next base: position 3,875 of record JAJPUD010010892.1, on the reverse strand, counting down.
TTTCTAGTCTTTTACTTAAAAGTCAAACCATATCTTATAACAATAGATTTAAAAATGTATCTAAAATAAAATTTTATTGTATTTGTAAAAAAGATAATTTGAAATGAAATTATTTCCCTATTTTTTTCCAAATTGCAGTACTTTCATCTTCCTTCTTTGGGTTCAGAGGCCTACTCATAGGTACTTAATATTAACTGAAGAGGCATGGATTAAGAAAGCCCCTAACCTCTTTCATTAAGTTAAAATGTTTTCCATGTTAATTATGTCATAAAATCCCTAAGAGATAAAAGAAAGAGCTCAAAGACTTAGAGTGAGTGGTCTATAACCATTATTTACTGGAATGAAAGCTGGATCTGGCCCTCTCTCATGTAAATTTTACATTTTAGGACCGAGAAATACTAGATCTGGGGCATTTTGAAGGGTATTTTAAACTAGGTTGTTAAAAAATTACAGAATTAGGAATAAAGTCTAATTCTTAGCACAATCTTGGGAAACCTTTCATAACAGAGGAGAGATAATCCTAAACACTAAAGGATTGTGGTCAATATTGCTCAAAAGAGGGGGGGACAAATTTAGTGATTTTTTTTCAAGGTTCCTCATCCTGACATCCCCAGAGAAAAGAGAAATGAAGAGGAAGGAGAATAGTTCTTTAATTACCAGTTCGATCTTTAAGTCCTAGATTCTCTATATCCTTTGCTCCACATTTTTCTTTGCAAGCAGTTGGTTACTATTCAGAGTGTGAAGGGACAGAATGCTTCAGTAATTAACCTGGAAGATTCATGGGTTTTTTTTTGATGAGGGAAAAAGAATCTTAAATGCTGGAAATAGTGGAGATTTTTACCGTATTTAAAAGGTAAATAACAATTGAAAGTTCATTTTTACCTCCTCTCTCCTATCTTAATTCACTTCAGCATTTGAACTATGAAATAAGTCAACTATGAGGTACTTTTTCACTTTTGATATTCTATATGAAGGGTAAAAAAAAAATCTCAAAAGGATTCAGTTGAATCCCTTGCTATGAATTAAGCAAAAAGAAAAAAAAAGGGGGGGGATGCAATGAGAAATATACCCTCAGTTTCATTTTTATGTGCTTAGTTGTATTGTATCTGAGCTTTTTCTTATCTCCTTATGGACTTGAAGGCAGTCCTCAATCTGTATTTTAATTTTAAAAATTCCCCTCCCCTTCACTCTCTCTTCTTCCTTTATTCAGACCAAAGGAGCCTTTTAGGAATGTGAGGGTCCCGAACTGTTTCCCATCTTTTTAAGTTCCCTCCCCCTCCCCAATCTCTAATCCCTTCCCTTCCTTACCTCCCCACCCCTACTTCCCCCAGGAAAAACAAAAACAAAAACAAAAACTACTCACCTATGGGATTAGTAAAGTCCAACTTGGTGAACAAGTATTACCTGGGGGCCAGAAAAGGAGAAGGGAAGGGAGCTAGAGATGCTTAGTCCCTCATTAACTTCTAGTCTCGAAGTTCTCAGTATCCAGAACAGGAAGTCTCTAATAGGAGCTCCTTCCTGTCGGACAGTCTGGGGCCGCTCTAGGATATGGGACTTTATAGGATCTCAGACACCTTAACTCTTTGCAGCCCTGGACTAAAGCAATCAAGAAGCCTCGGTGAAGTGAGAATTTGAGGATAAGTTCAAAGGGACAGATCAATATCATACATAAGAGTTATGAGGAACATAAGAGGGATAAATCTGGACTGTGGATGCTATGAATTTTTTTTTTTTTAATTTTAGGTGTCACTATTCCTCTCAAACCATATAAAAGAGATTTAGGAAAAAGGAATATTCCCTTAATATTCCCATTTTACCTTTCTCCTCCAACCTAAACTATAATTAGGGAAAAGCTAAAGGTTCAAACTGTTATTATCCTAATTTTAAAGTTCAAATCCAACAAAGATGAGAAGCAGTCCTTCCACCAGTGGATAGAGAGCTGGATTTCAAATACTTAATGCTTAATAAAAAACCAACAGATTCTGTTTGTCTATTCCCAATTACCCCCAAACTTAAAGTTAAATGTTCATTTTGGGATAAGATCATTTGGGGAGTTCAGAGGACTTGAATATCTCATTTTAAAATTTTCCAATAAAGCAGGTCTTACTGATTCTTCCAAATCTCTCTTGCTTTCTTTGGTTTCAGAACCAGTCTGGTATGTTTAAAGAATTTATGGGATTGGAAATTGTCTCCTGAACCCCCAATTTGCCTCCTTCCAAGACCTTTTAGAAATTTGATAATATAAATAACTGTGACCCTAATTTTCCTCCTGGCAGTTTACCTTAACTCCTCCCAAGGGTTTTAATAATAGCAAGAGGTTATTCAACTTGCTTAGGGTCATACAACATAAAAAAGTCTAAGGTAGCATTTGAATTTAAGTGATGACTTGTTTGAGTATCACAAAGCTAATAAGTATCAGTGGTGGTTTTCAGATACCTTAACACTTCCACTGATTCTAGTTCAAAGTCCTCATTTTTTCTTTCAGATCCTATAGCTCAGAAAACTGATTTACTCAGGATCAGGATGGTAGCAAGTGATCACAAAATAGTTCAAAACTATACTTTCTGGGATCAAATATATCCATCTTTGAATTATACCAGCTGGCCTCTCCATTACACTTGTCCCAAATTTTGGGGAACCTTGAAGAAACTTTATCTGCATAATCCTCCTACAATATTCACCAACAGTTCTATTTTTAATAAGTGACTTTTGATAGCCAGAGTCTGCCAACCTTTTAAAAAAAATTCAGATGTTCTATTTCCCTCTGGTGTGACAGCAAGAGCCTATTATTTAGTAATCATCACTGTGTTATCCACACAAGGTACCAAAAAATGAGTGTTTTATTAAAACTCAAAGTTGGGATGGTATTTGCCTGGGAGAAACTGAATTTCAGATATTTATTGACTGCTTGCTATTGTGGGGGGGTGAGAAGAAAAGTATCTAAGCAAATTCTCTAAGTCACTAATATATTTGCATGGATTTTTACAATAAATTCATATATGATAATACCTCTAATATTTCTACTAGCTTTTAGGTAGGTAGGATAAGCAATCCATTTCACAGACTCAGAAAGACTAAATGATTTAGATCAAAACTTGGATTAGAAACAAGGCTTCACCACACTGTCTCTTTTCCTCCAGCCTATTATTCCCTCCAAATTCAGTTCCTTAAGAAAGTAATATAAGGGAAAGGGATTTAGTTGTCTTTATTCACAAATCAGAAATTTGTTAATATAACCTTGGGTTACTTAGACTCCTGTTCCTTCCTATGCACATATGTATTTATGGCATCGGAGTCAATCCTGGATAGTAGGACAATTAGGACAAAGGTGGGTACCTAAGAGACACTTGGGATTGGCATAGTGCTTTCCACACACTGGTGCTTAAGTCCTCCCTGGGAAGGTTTAAAGCTTCTCCCCATTCCTCTCCTGTTCTCCAAGTTAATGCAAACTTCCTATAACTTTCCTAGGCCAAGAAGCCATGAATTGTTCCTAAAGCTTGTTATGCCTACAAATGTAGAAACTGCCTTCTCCTTTCCGGCTCCAGATAGACAAAATCCCGGTTCAAATGGTCCACATAAGTCTCCAATCACTGGGCAGAGTCTCTCGGGAATGAAACACCGCCCCCTCTTCGTTACCCTGGAGACCAGGGGATTTATAAAAGACAAAAGAGTAAAAAGAGAAGGGGAGGTGGCTAGGGAGATGGAAAGAGAGAGATGGATGTGACTCCTCCCTTCCATTTCTAGACCCTCCCTCAGCTCTGGCGCCTGTAACTGAAGACTAGGTGTGCTGTATCACAGATATTCCTTCTGCACTTTGGCTTCAGGGACCTGAGGCAGAAAGGATTCGTACTAAGAGATAGAAACCGGCTTAGAAA
>JAJPUD010010891.1:47891-58190 GCA_023553655.1 Myrmecobius fasciatus | reverse complement strand
AAACTAGAACCATTCCCAATAAGATCAGGAGTGAAACAAGGTTGCCCACTGTCACCATTACTATTTAATATTGTATTAGAAATGTTAGCTTTGGCAATAAGAGAAGGAAAAGAGATAAAAGGAATTAGAGTAGGTAATGAAGAAACCAAATTATCACTCTTTGCAGATGACATGATGGTATACTTAGAGAACCCTAGAGACTCAACTAAAAAACTACTAGAAATAATTCACAAGTTTAGTAAAGTTTCAGGATTCAAAATAAATCCATATAAATCATCGGCATTTTTATATATTACCAACAAAGTTCAGCACCAAGAGATAGAAAAAGAAATTCCATTCAGAATAACGGATGATAGCATAAAATATTTGGGAATCTATCTGCCAAGAAAATGTCAGAAACTCTATGAACTAAACTACAAACACTTTCCACACAAATAAAGTCAGACCTAGTCAATTGGAAAAACACTAAGTGCTCATGGGTAGGCAGAGCAAATATAATAAAAATGACAATACTACCCAAACTAATTTACTTATTTAGTGCCATACCAATCAAACTCCCAAGAAATTATTTTACAGATCTAGAAAAAATAGTAGCAAAGTTCATTTGGAAGAACAAATGGTCAAGGATTTCAAGGGAATTAATGAAAAAAAAGACAGATGAAAATGGCCTTGCTGTACCAGATCTAAAACTATATTATAAAGCAGCAGTCATCAAAACCATTTGGTACTGGCTGAGAAATAGAGGAGTCGATCAGTGGCATAGAATAGGATATCAGGACAAGCTAGGAAATAACATTAGCAATTTAGTGTTTGATAAACCCAAAGACCCCAGCTTTGGGGATTAGTACTCACTATTTGGCAAAAACTGCTGGGATAATTGGAAACTAGTGTGGAAGAAATTAAGGCTGGACCCACAGCTAACACCGCACACCAAGATAAGTTCTAAATGGGTTCATAATCTAGATATAAAGAGTGATATTATAACCAAATTAGAGGAACATAGGATAGTTTACCTCTCAGACCTGTGGAGATGGAATAAATTTATGTCCAAAGAAGATCTGGAACTCTTAATTGAACACCAGATAGAAAATTTTGATTATATTAAGTTAAAAAGTTTCTGTAGTAACAAAACTAATGCAGACAAGATTAGGAGGGAAGCATCAAATTGGGAAATCATTTTTACATTTAAGGGTTCTGATAAAGGTCTCATCTCTAAGATATATAGAGAATTGTCTCACATTTATAAGAATTCAAGCCATTCTCCAATTGATAAATGGTCAAAGGATATGAAAAGACAATTTTCAGATGATGAAATTAAAAGTATTTATAATCATATGAAAAGGTGCTTCAAATCACTATTGATCAGAGAAATGCAAATTAAGACAACTCTGAGGTACCACTACACACCTGTCAGATTGGTTAAAATGACAGGAAAAGATAACGATGAATGTTGGAGGGGATGTGGGAAGACTGGGACACTGATGCATTGTTGGTGGAGCTGTGAAACGATGCAACCATTCTGGAGAGCAATTTGGAGCTATGCTCAAAAAGTGATCAAACTATGCATACCCTTTGACCCAGCAGTGTTTCTATTGGGCTTATATCCCAAAGAAATCATAAAAGAAGGAAAGGGCCCCACATGTGCAAGAATGTTTGTGGCAGCTCTTTTTGTAGTGGCTAGAAACTGGAAACTGAATGGATGCCCATCAATTGGAGAGTGGCTGAATAAATTATGGTATATGAATGTTACGGAATATTATTGCTTTGTAAGAAACGACCAGCAGGACGATTTCAGAGAAGCCTGGAGAGACTGGCATGAACTGATGCTGAGTGAGATGAGCAGAACCAGGAGATCGTTGTACACGGCAACAACAGTACTACATGAGGATCAGTTCTAATGGACATGACTCTCTTCAACAATGAAATGCTTCAAACCAGCTCCAATTGTTTGGTGAAGAGAGCCATATACACCCAGAGAGAGGGATGTGAAATGTGAACCACAACATAACATTTTCATGTTCTCTATTGAGGTTTGCTTGCATTGTATTTCCTTTATCGGATTTTTCTTTCTTATAGATACGATTTCTCCTGAACAAAAAAAATGATGTGTGGCAATAATTATACATATATTCAATTTAAGTATTCTAACATAATTATCATGTAGTGGATATCCTGCTATCTAGGGGAGGGGTGGGGAGTAGGGGGAAAATTTGTAACAGAAAGGTTTGTAACGGTTAATGTTTAGGAATTACCCATACATATGTTTTGCAAATAAAAAGTATTAATAAAATAAAAAAGAGAGAGAAAAAAAAAGTAAGTTAATTGCCACAAAAAAGATGCGAGAAGAAACTTTCTCAACAAACAGTAATTGCCAAATGGAAAGACATATCTTGATTAAGATGTAAATGTTACAATAAAAGGGTTAGAATTTAAACATACCTATAAATTTTTGTGAAGAGGAATGATGGATGACTGTGTAGTGTAACCTCATAAAACAGAGAAGAGCAGTGGAGGATAAACCCAGCTTAAAGAATGCTTGGCAAAATATCAAATTAAGAAAAGTCATTTCAAGGGCATTCAAGGAGGGAAATGGAAGTAAAAATATGACTAGAAAAATGTAGGAAATAATTTTAAAATTGTATCAATAAGCCATTTCCTCCTTCAGGAAAGGTAGAACTATTAGAATCACTACACTTAGACCCTAAGAGCATAACTCCTGAAATGCTTATAGAGAAGTAGAAATATTGTCAAAAAGAACATAGGTATACATGCATTCACACACACACACACACACACACACACACACACACACACACACACACATTTTTTTTTTCCTAAAAGAAGGAATCATACCAAAGGTTTAGGAAAAATTATCAACTTTAATCATTATTAATATTGCAAAAAAAAAAGACTAAGGACATCAGTAACTTATTAACCTATAAAATTCCTGCTTTCCTTATCAATATGTTAATCCATGGCTTTTTCAGTGAGGGTATCTGTCAGGAGCAAGCAGTTTTTTGCATGAAATACTAAACAATGAACCAAATATTTAACATTTTTTGTAAGACTGAAACTCCTTGCAAAGAGATATTGTTTTATTCATTGTTTTTGTATTCCACAATCTGGCAGAATACTTGGCACATGGTTGGCCCTTAAATAGTTGTCTGTTGATTGATCTCACAATTAACTGAAAGATGTTTAGAATATAAAATCCTATTTTACTTAAGTATATGTTGATTTTAAAAACAATAGAAAAAAATTAATTTTCTTTAACAAAGCCTTGCTTTAGAGGATCTTGAACATTGCTCTTTTATTGACTCTAAGCTTACTATGAAAGCAGTGGTCCACTTAAAAAAAATCCTAAATTCAATTCCTACCCAATCCCCATAAAAAGTCTATAGAATTTTAAATGTTAAAGAATAAATATAGCATAGTGACTTGTCTATGGAACTTTGTCATCCATTTTCATAAGAGATATAAAATGGAGATGGAGTTAATTTGGCAGAGTAGAAGGAAGTAGTGCAATAAAGCTCTTCTTTCCATGCCTCCTTCAAAAAGATTTTGAAAATAACTATTTCCAAAGATGATTAAGGAAAAGGAAAAGAAACTATATGTTCTAGAATGTTTGTAGCAGCTCTCTTTGAAGTGAAAAAGAACTGGAAATTGCAGGGATGCTCATCAATTGGGGAAATGGCTAAATAATTTGCACATGATTGTGATGGAATATTACTGTTTCAGATAATGAGCTCAATTATCTTAGAAAAACACGGAAAATCTTGCATAAAATAATTAAGAGTGAGATGAGCAAAAAAGAGAAAATTATATACAGTAACAGCAATGTTATTTTAAAAATGGTTTTGAGGGAATAAGCCACTTTTTCCATTATAACTCCAAATTTATTATAAAGACTATATAATAAAGATGCTATCTATATGCAGAAAAACAACTCATAAATAGAAGTATGTATTAAAAAAATTTACTTACCTATTTGTGGCTAATAATAGCAATCTCTAGGGTGGGGGAAGAGGAAAAGAAAAAGAAAAAAATTCATGTGATAATGATGTTGTATATTTGAAAGGATTAGCAAGTTGTGCATAGTAGATTTGCAATTCATATATAGTCATGATTTTTTTTATTTTACTGTGTTTTAGAAATGCTTAATTCCATAAATTAAAAAAAAGAAAATGAATCAAACTTAATTTTTATAAGGAAATTTAAAAAAAATTATAATGAGCATTTGTTTAATTCAGATCAGCAAAGGGAAACAAAGATTTGTGGACACCAAAGACACTGTGGATTGGGGCAGAAGAGCATACCAATTGTGGAATTATAATGATAGCAATAATATTAAGTATTTGTTTTTGCATTGCTTTAAGTACTTCATAATTATGGTCTCTCTTGATCCTTATACTAATCCTGTGTGATAGATTTATTTATTTATTTATTTATTTTTAATTTCCATTTTACAGCTACAGAAATGGAGACAAACAGAAATAATGCCCAGGATCATGCTGCTAGTTAAGTATTTGGCATCAGATTTGAATTCAGGTCTTCCTACCTCCAGGCTGTTTTTATCCATTGTACCATTTAGCTGCACTCAGGAAGAGCTTGTGAACTAAATCACCATAGATGCAACATAGATCCAAGGCCTATCCCAAGGCATGTAAAGGCGTGTTTAACTGTATTGCTTCCTGTTCCTCTGCCATCTTGACTGCCTCTTCTTTATAAATCAGATGCTAAAGTCCCTCAGTTCACACACTCAAATCAGATACCTATAATTAAGCTTGACTCTTAGTGAGGTACTGAGGAGGAAGATCAAAAACAATGTAGTAACTCAGGACAGAGAGGAATCGCAAGTCAAATATCTTACCTAGCCTGCAGAAGCATACCAGGGCAAGGATCCCTGGCCAAAAGGGATGCTGTTATTTTGTCACTCTGCAGCAACAGATCCTCCCATCTGGCTGACAGAAGCTGAGTCAAGCAGCAGTCTACTATTGCTCAGACTGAACCCCACATTAGGAATGTGCAGAACAAAGACAAAGGGACAGCTATCAGATCCTTCTTTGGATCAGACTTCTCTGTGAGTGCTGAAAGCTCTGAAGTTACCAGCTTTTCCTTGAAATAAAAAGTAGCAACAAGGCCAATCCAGTTCTGATCTCCAGAATTGTATCAAAGTCCAGTTCTACTATTAAGTTAGAAGTCAGTAGAGTGAGCCAAAAAAAGAATCTTATCATAAAGAGCTACTATGGTAGCAGAAAAACACAAAACACAAAATAAAATGACTAAAACATATACCATAAATAAGTCAGTGAAAAACAGACCTTGGATATAAACTCAGAATTTCTGGAAGCAATGAAGAAAAAGATGATTTCAAGATCAGATAATAGATCAAGCAAAAATAAATTGGGATTGAAAATTTGGGGACTTGAGTATGATGGGAAACTGGGCTTTATTGTTAGTTATTTGCCCTTGATAGACTGTAGTCAAATATCCTTCTGGCCCTCAAAGAAAGGCAGCTAAAGAGCAGCAGTTTCTTGAATAATAATAGCACTGCTATGATTTTGAAGGACAATTGGTCCTCCAAGACTGTACATTCTAAAACTTACCTTTCTCCCTTCTTATCTCTGCCAGTGATTATTTCCACTATCATAGCACAAACATAGTACTTACTTATTTAGCTCCTGAACATGGCTATTTTTATCCTAAAAAGGTGAAGAATGTCAGGACTTTTAACTGGCTCAATTTACTGCACACTATTCACATATATTGACATGGATTTGAAACATTGTCATGTTATAATAAACTAAGGATCCTGACCTTTCTTTTTGAATATAAAATAACATGAGATGGATGGTGTTGTTGATACTTTGTGGTATCCAACTTCCTGGAAGCCTGTTTCTTCCCTACATCCTTGAAGAAATCCCTGTTTGCATATTGCTTTATCAAACATCCCTCTTTCTCCAAGTTTACATTGCTATTATACACTTCTCCTGGGGTCATTTTACTCACTTAGCCACTGTTCTTGTGCTGCAATCAACCAAGGGAAAATAGGGTCAGGATTATAGACGAATCAACAGTGAAGGTGATGCAAATAGGTTTTTATCCTACCCATTATAAACTTAGCCTTAGCTTTCCCCTCCTACTGTACCCTCAGAAGCTCTTCATTATTAGTGTAAATATTCCCATATCCCCTTTATATTACATCCTTTTCTGACTTCTAAAATATAATATTGTCCTGAAGATACCACATTTCTTGTCCCTTTCTCTAAGTCACATTAACCCTTCTTTTAAATATCACATAGATAGTACAAATACAGGAGAAACTGTCATTTTATTTATTCCCCCATGCCAATTTCAGATTTATTATTAATTAGCAAATATTTCTCTTTTGTAAGTCTACTCTAAAAAAGAAATATCTAATCTCTTCTTTAAGTAACTTATATTTTATCAGGGCAGTCAACATGTAAATATGTAAGTGCACAGAAGATATACAATGGACTCATGGTTTCATTGGCATAGGGAATTCCCTTCCTACCAATTCCTTCTACCAATTTGGTTTAGCACTTTTTCTATATCTTAAAATCTTTATTTTTTATATTTGGTTTTTCTTTTAATTTTATTTTTGAATAATATTTTATTTCCTCAGTTACATGAAAAAATTTTAACATCCATTTTATTTATTTTAATAACTTTTTGTTTTCAAAATACATGCCAAGTTAGTTTTCAACATTCACCCTTGCAAAGCCTTGTGTTTTTCTCTTCCTTTCCCTCCTCCCCTAGATAGTAGGTAATCCAATATGTTAAATATGTGCAGTTCTTCTATACAAATTTTCACATTTATCATGCTGTACAAGAAAAATCAGATCAAAAAAAAAATGAAAAAGAGTAAAAAAGGCACGCACAGTTTAATAGTCTTTTGGGCATAGTTCCAAATTGCCCTCCAGAATGGTTGGATCAGTTCACAAATTCACCAACAATATATGTGTCCCAGTTTTCCTAAATCCCCTCCAACATTTGTCATTGTCTTTTCCTGTCATCTTAGCTAAATTGAGAGGTGTTAGTGATATCTCAGAATTGTCTTAATTTGCATTTCCCTAATCAATAGTGATTTAGAGCATTTTTTTTCCACATGGCTAGAAATGGCTTTAATGTCTTCATCTGAAAAGTATTTGTTCATATCGTTTGACCATTTATCAGTTGGAGAATGGCTCAAATTATGTTTGAGTCAATTTTCTATATATTTTAGAAATAAAACTTTTATCAGAATCCTTGGATGTAAAAATTTTTTTCTCAGTTTTCTGCTTCCTTTCTAATCTTGGCTGCATTGATTTTGTTTGTACAAAACCTTTTTAATTTTATATAATCAAAATTATCCATTTTACACTTCATAATTTTCTCTAGTTCTTCTTTGGCCATAAATTCCTTTTTTCTCCACAAATCTGAGAGGTACACTATACCTTGTTCTCCTAATTTGTTTATAGTATCACTCTTTATATCTAAATCATGAACCCATTTTGATCTCATCTTGGTTTAGGGTACTAGGTATTGGTCAATGCCTAGTTTCTGTCATACTATTTTTAACATTTAAAATCATGAGTTAAAATTTTCTCTCTTCTACCCTCCATCCCCCCCTTCTTGAGATATTAAGCAATTTGATATAGTTTACACATTTGCATTATGCAAATCATGTATCCTTATTAGTCATATTATGAAAGAAGAAAGATATTGAAAACAACACATACACAAATTGAAAATAATATGTTTTGATCTACATTCAGACTCTGTTCATTTTTGGAGTGGGATTACATTTTTATCATTAGTCCTTTAGAATTATTTTGGATCATTGTATTGTTGTTCACAGTTAGTTGTATATTTCTGTGATTGTGTAAAATGTACTTATTCTGCTCACCTCTCTTTACATTAGTTAATGTTAATCTTTCCAAATTTTTTTCTGAAATTGTCTTTCTTGCTATTTCTTATAGAATAATAGTATTCTGTTACAATCATATACCACTTGTCAGTCATTTTCCAATATATGGACATTCCCTCAATTTCTAATTGTTTGCTGCCATGAAAAGAGCTACTATAAACATTTTTATAAAAATAGCTCCTTTTGCTCCTTTTCTTTTTTGTGTCTCCGTGAGATACAGACCTAGTAGTGACATTGCTGGCTCAAAAGGTTTTATAGACTTTTGTGCATAGTTCCAAAATGCCCTCTAGAGTGGCTGTATCTGTTCACTATGCTACCAATAGTGCATGAGTGTCCCACTTTTTCCAATTAATTATTTTCCTGTTCTCTCATATTAGTCAATTTGAAAAGTGTGAGGTAGTACCTCAAAGTTAGTTTAATTAAATTTTCTCTAATCAACAACTATTAGAGCATTTTTTTTCATATGAGCATAGATAGGTTTGATTTTTTTTAATTTGCAACCTGCCTGTTCATGTCTTTTGAGCATTTATCGATTGAGAAATGACTTATAGTCTTATACATTTGATTTAGTTCTTTACATATTTGAGAAATAAAGCCTTTATCAATGATACTTGCAGGAATTTTTTTCCCTCAGATTTCTGTTTTTCTTATATTCCTAGTTGCATTGTTTTTCTATGTGAAATATCTTTTTAATTTAATCTAAACACAATTTGCAATACTTTCTTGTAACATTTTCTATGTTTTTTTGCTTATAAATTCTGTCTTTCTCCAGGGATTTGATAGGTAAATTATACATTATTCTCATAATTTGTTTCACCCTTTATGTCTAAATCATGTACCATTTTGATCTTATCTTGGTAAATGGTATGAGGTGTTGAGCTATATACAACATAAAATCTTTTAAGTGTTTTCTAAAAAACTGAGTCATTAAGTAACTTACCCAGAATCCTACAGTTAGTCTGTGTCAGAGGAAGACCTGGATCCTAATCAGTACCCACTTTAATGCTAATTCTATATTCACAATACCTCATATACTTCTTATATAACGCCAATGACATTTTTCTTACTCATGGTACCCGGCTAAAACAATTTCAAAAGAAAGATTTCAGATTATTAACAAATGTACCATTGTACATACAAGGGTTGTGATAAAGGCCTCATTTCTAAAATATATAGAGAATTGACTCAAATTTATAAGAATTCAAGCCATTCTCCAGTTCAAAAATGGTCAAAGAATGTGAACAGACAGTTTTCAGGTGAAGAAATTGAAACCATTTCTAGTCATATGAAAAGGTACTCTAAATCAGATACAAAAAGATATTCCATTCAGAATAACTGTTGATAGTATAAAATATTCGGGAATCTATCTGACAAGGAAAAGTCGGGAACTATATGAACTAAACTACAAAACACTTTCCACACAAATAAAGTCAGACCTAGTATTGGAAAAACATTAAGTGCTCATGAGTTGGCCAAGCGAATATAATAAAAATGATAATACTACCTAGACTAATTTACTTATTTAGTGCCATACCAATCAAACTCCCAAGAAATTATTTTACAGATGTAGAAAAAAGAGTAGCAAAGTTCATTTGGAAGAACCAAAGATCAAGAATTTCAAGGAAATTAATGAAAAAAATAAAAAGGATGATGAAGGTGGCCTTGCTATGTCAGATCTAAAACTATATTATAAAGCAGTGGTCATCAAAACCATTTGGTACTGGCTAAGAAATAGAGTAGTTGATCAGTGGCATAGGAGAGGATCACAGGACAAACTAGGCAATAACTATAGCAATTTAGTGTTTAATAAACCCAAAGACCCCAGCTTTTGGGATAAGTACTCACTATTTGACAAAAATTATTGGGAAAATTGGAAATTAGTGTGGAAGAAATTAGGGCTTGATCCACACCTAACACCACATACCAAGATAAGATCTAAATGGGTTCATGATTTAGATATAAAGAGTGATATTATAAACAAATTAGAGGAATATAGGATAGTTTACCTCTCAGATCTGTGGAGAAGGAATAAATTTGTGTCCAAAGAAGAACTGGAACTCTTAATTGAACACCAGATAGATAATTTTGACTATATTAAGTTAAAAAAAGTTTTTGTAGAAACAAAACCAATGCAGACAAGATTAGGAGGGAAGCAATAAATTGGGAAATCATCTTTTCATTTAAGGGTTCTGATAAAGGCCTCATTTCTAAAATATATAGAGAATTGTCTCATATTTATAAGAATTCAAGCCACTCTCCAATCGATAAATGGTCAAAGGATATGAACAGACAATTTTCAGATGATGAAATTAAAACCATTTCTAGTCATATGAAAAGTTGTTCCAAATCACTATTGATCAGAGAAATGC
>JAJPUD010010891.1:28692-42891 GCA_023553655.1 Myrmecobius fasciatus | reverse complement strand
CATGTGATGTAATTTCCCTTATTTTACCTCCTTTTCCTCTTCTTCCACCTCCTTTTCCTCTTCTTCCTATCACATATTTTTAATATAATTAACATGTAATAGACTTCCTGCCATCTAGGGGAGGGGTGGGAATTAAGGGGAGGGAAATTTGTAATGGAAAGCTTTGTAAGGGTCAATCTTGAAGAATTACCCATATATATGGTTTGCAAATAAAAAGCTTTAATGAAAAAAAGAAAAGAAAAGATCAGAGAAATATAAATTAAAGCAACTCTGAGATACCACTACTCACCTTTCAGATTTGCTAAGATGACAGGAAAAGATAATGATGAATGTTGGAGGGGATGAGGGAAAACTGGGACACGGATACATTGTTGGTGGAATTGTGAATGGATCTAACCATTCTGGAGAGCAATTTGGAAATATGCTCAAAAAGTTATCAAACTGTGCATACCATTTGATCCAGGTTTATTTCTACTGGGCTTATATCCCAAAGAAATCTTAAAGGAGGGAAAGGGATCCACATGTGCAAAAATATTTGTGGCAGTCCTTTTTTTAGTGGTAAGAAACTGGTAACTGAGTGGAAACTCAGTTGAAGAATGGATGAATAACTTATGGTATATGAATGTTATGGAACATTATTTTTCTATAAGAAATGATTAGCAGGATGATTTCAGAGAGGCCTGGAGAGACATGAACTGATGCTAATTGAAATGAGCAGAACCAGGAAATGATTGTACACAGTAATAGCAAGATTATGCTATAATAAACTCTGATGGATGTGGCTCTTTTCAATAATGAGATGAGTCAGGTCAGTTCCAATGATCTTGTCATGATGAGAGCCATTTATACCCAGAGAGAGGACTGTGGAAACTGAAGGTTGATCACAACATCTCATTTTCACTCTTTTTGTTGTGGTTTGCTTGCCTTTTATTTTCTTTCTCCTTTTTTTCCTTTTTGATCTGATTTTTCTTGTGCAGAAAGATAGTTGTATCACTAAGTATGCCCATATTGGATTCAACATATATTTCTACCATGTTTAAAATATATGGAATTACTTGCTATCTAGGGGAGAGGATGGATGGGGGAGGGGAATTGGAACACAAGATTTTTCAAGAGTCAGTGTTGAAAAATCATCCTTGCTTATGTTTTGAAAATTAAAAATTTCAAAAAAAATAAAATAAAAGAATAAACATTTCAATTGAGTAATTACAAGAGAAGGAATTAAGTCTGGTATTTCTTCACATAACAAGCAAATTTACAGAGATGATAAAAGACTGAAATAGTCAATATTTGAAGGACTGAAGGGAGATAATAACATTAATGTATAGTCGGTGAAGTTCTACCTCAGCTCAAACATTTTGGAAAACAACTTAATGTCATGAAAAAAATATTTTCTGTACTTTTTGATTCAGAGATTATACATTGACTGAAGATGTAAAAAACAAAAAGTGGGCAGCTAGGTGATGCAGTGGATAGAGCACTAGTCCTGAAGTTAGGAGCACCTGACTTCAAATCTGTTCTCAAAACGGATTTGTGTGACCCTGACAAGTCACTTAACCTCAATTGCCTCAGTAAAAAAAAAAAAAAATGTAGGGGCCTGTATGTGCAAAATATTAATAACAACACTGTTACAACAGCAAAGACCCAGAAATAAATTAAGTGGCTGTCGACTGGAGAGTGGCTGAATAAGTATGACTCATTTAATATCATTAATTAAATTATAAGAAAAGATGAATGGAAAATTTGTAGAAACATGGAAACATTTTAGGAACTAATGAGGAATTAAATAAAGAACCAGGAGAGAAATATTACTCAATCAATAACATTTTATTAAGTACCTACTTCTGCCAAGCACAATAACTACACTAAATGAAAAGAATACTCAAATAATGTTTTAAGCTGAGTTATCATCAGGGTGGTTTCATTTATTTGGTATTCTCTCCTTCACTTTTCCCTCTATTTATTTATCTTAGAGAATAAAATATGTATACAATTAAGTAAATACAAGGTAATTTGAGGGAAGAGACAGTTCTAACTATGGGTTTCAGGTAAGATTGTAGAGGATTGAGCAATTTAGTTGATCTTTGAATGACAATAAGGATACTAAAAGGAAGAGATAAGCAGAGAACACATTCTAAGAATGGGTTCTGAATTTTCTCTGGGGAGAAAGATGACATTAAATTAAAGGAATAGCAAGTAGTCATGTTTGGATAAAACAAATATTCTATTCCTGTCTTTTCCTTAATTTTCATCCATTAATCCTTCAATTAAGCATTTTAGTACCTGATATGTTTAATTCTCTATATTAGGTGTTGGTACCACAAGCTTCCACATAACTATGTCTCCCACAAGAGTCTTGCCTGCTACATTAATTCATAATGATTTTGTAGGAAATGTTTTTGGTACAGTAGATAATCTTCATTTCACAGAATAACTTTTTTATATTACTTCTGTTTTTAAAAAATATTTTGGATTTATGAAATAAAATTAAAATTTCCATAATGTATCATAAAAAGATGATTATACATGAAACTAAATCTATTGTATACAACTTGCTATTCTTTTTAAATATATAATTATCATAACTTTTCCACCCCTGAAAATGATACTATTTTATAATTTTTGTCCTCTAGAGTAATTTCATTTTCTCAAATAATGAATTGAAGAATCAAAAAAATTAAACATTTATTATATATAGTGTAAAGCATTGGTAATATAACCACCAAACCAAGACAATAGTTTCCCCCAAGTTCCTCATAGTTCAATAAAGGGATATAGCATGTATGATGGTATTTGACTTGGAAAATAAAAGTGATGGACAATAAAGCAAGAGGAGAATCAAATGACATTCCCCTTAAATGAATATTTGTAGTACTGTTTTGATTACTTCACTATTAGGAATTGTTAAGGGATGTTGTACGTTATGCAAAAACAGTGACTAATAGGAAGATGACTGGGGGACAGTTTGGTAAAGCTTGATAGGGAGTCTAGAACTGGGTAAATATAATGAATCATTGAGCTGGGAATGGCTGACTCACTGTTCTGAAATATATGGCATTACCTTATTTCAAAGTTCTCTTATATTTAGCTAGCAATGCTTTGCCAAATAATAGTAATAGCTGGAGTCAGGAGAGATCATTACTATATTTTTTTTAGTATTAAAAATGATACATTATTTATTCAAAAGTTATTTTGTGATATGCTCTGTCTGTTGTAAATTGAAGACTTCTAAGAGTGATGAATTGCTAGAACTATAATATACTTTAGAATTCATAGAATGCATTCTTCAAAGTTTATGCATGAGAAAAGTTAGATTAATAGAGAGCAAGTGATTTGTCCAAGATCACATAGTTATTGTTTGCACTCTTAGATAGTCTATGCCATTCCTTTGCCATGTGTGTATACACAAATATATATGTACACTCAAATACATATACATGTATGCACACATAAATATGTATGTTTATATAGGTATGTTCATTTATATGCATGTATAAACATACACATTATGTAAGTTTTAAAATATATACTATATATAATTTCCCATCAATTTAATCTTATTTTTTTAAACTTCAGTGTTTCAACACTTTAAAGTTTCATAACATGATACAAATCTCAAATCCCATTTCTCTTGACAAAAAATCTTCATGAATTAGTTACTATGACCAAAATGTTTACCAGCCAGTGTTTCAACTTTCTGTGATCAAACTATGTGTGCTTAGCTACAGTGGGTCTCTGAAAACAATTGTTAACTTAAGTCTGATAAAACTTCCTATGGTTTTCACTCCACTTGCAGAAGCAGAATATTCTAGTAGACTTTCACTATTCCCAATATAATTTGAAAATTCACATTTACCTTAATAATACTAAGTGGAAATTTAACAGAAGTTTTTTTTTTCTTTTTTCCTCATCTACCAATTACAAAACATCAAGTGATCCAGTGTATTTTATTTATAATAACATTAACTATTTAGGGTTAATTGCAAACTTATAAAAAATTCTTTTTATAACAAATCCTTAACTGGTTACTGCTAGAGCCAGACATAACATTTGAAGAGCTAAGCTCAATATTGCCCCCATGAAGTCAACATTGTATGTTTTTGGAATGCCCTTATGTCCTTTCTTTTCAGTAAAAGTATGGCTTTGTTTTCCTTGTATTGAGTCTAAAAATTCTTCTCTCCATCCCTATGTATTTCCCCCCCATCACTTCTAGCTTACATAAATACTTTCTTTGTTAAATTCAACCTTGATTTGTAATTGTAGTTTTCCCCACCTTGTTACTTTTTGTTGTTGATGTTAGGCTATTTTAATGAAACATAATTATTTCTGATGCTTTAGTAGTGATAAAATATGCAAACATCAAGGCTAAACTTTGACCACTTGTTTATTAGTCATAATCATATTGGAGTAGTAGTTTATATTTGCAGACATTTTAATTTATCCTTATTTTTCCTTCAGTTTAATGAGGTTGATGTTACCACTAGGGAAATTCTACAAATAGCTAAAGAGTTTCATTGGTAAGATTCAAGGAAAAATTGTGATGTCAGTGTGAAAGCTGTGACTGAGCTATACAACTAATGATAAATTACTCAATGTTCAATTTTCAGATGCCTCCCTTTCCCACTCAATGTAAAGTTAACCTTTCCTGCCTTAAATCCTATTCTACATATTCTAACATATAATTGACATATGTGTGCTTTTCTTATTTTCCTAATCAGATAATGAACTAGGGCTATTTTGTCTATCTCCCATTTAGTGGTCTAATCAGCTCCCATAAGATGTATTATCATCTTTATGCTAATGATCCCTATACTTAGGTCTTTTTCCTGACCTTTAGTATCCTATCACCACCTGCTTATTAGATGTTGGAAAACTGGATGTCCTGGAGCCATCTCAAACTTAACATATCCAAAATATAAATTTCTTTCTCTAGCTAAGATCTTTCTTCCAAACATCTCTAATATTTTCAGAAACATCTCTATCATTCTATTCATCCCAAGTTCTCAAACTTGGTATCATCCTTAACTCTTCAAACTCACATGTTCCAAGCATCCAATTAGGTGCCATATTATATCATTTTCTATCTCTGCAATGTTTCTTGGATATGTCTCCTCTCTCTACTCATTACTTTAGTTCAGGTCCTCATTACCTCTCATCTGGATTATATTGTTTCACTGCTTCAAATCTCTGACTTATCCAAGCCATCTCCCTCATAGTGAACAAAGTATTTCCTAAAATGCAAATCTGATGATTCCTTATTTCTTTTAGGGTCACAGCTACACTCATCTCTTGGGTATTTAAAGGTCATTGATCCTGGCCTTTTCCTACTTTTCCAATCTCCTTATGTATTGCTCTCTATCATGGATTTTCTGTATCAGGCCTAACTGGCTTACTTGATATTCGTTACTTATTGTTTTCCATCTCATATTTCAAGGCTTTCATTTTCTATGACTTATATTACTCTCCCTCTTCATCTCAGTCTTGGGATATCCCTGGTTTCTTTCAAGATTTTGTTGTTCAAGAATAACACCTTCTCTGTGAGGCTTTTGTCTCTCATTCCCTATTTCATCAACCACTTAGATGCTAAGGCTCTCCCTCCCAAAATGATTTTGTACTTGTTTTCTATGCATTTTTATACAATTATTTTTAAAGGTCACTTTTCTCATTAGGATATTAGATACTTGAAGGTTTTTCTTTTGTCTTCATACTCTTACTTGCAATCTTTGACATATAGTAGGCATATAATATATAATAAGTGAAGTAAATGGAACTTCACAAGAACACAAGAAGCCCATATCTCTTAATAAGCTTAAATACAAATAAAAACCAAAGCTCTTACTAGATTGAAAAACTATAATGTTTCCTTTCCAATTTTTCTATCACTGGGCAGAAGAAGTTCCATCTTGTGTGTGAAACATTTCCAGAATATTCTTTCCCTTTCTGATCTCTCCTTCCTCTGAAGGTCTGTGACATGTTTTGTCATTATTATTTTGTTTGTACTATTTGTTGTTTTATTTAAAATAAAGAATTTGCCTTATCTATTTATATATCTAGCGCCTAGTGCCCTATCCATAGAAGTTGCTTTATAATATGCATGGTGATAACTAAATATATGTCTATGTAATAGTGGTCACATGAGGACATGTTTGTGATTGTGTGTGAGACTTAGACCTTAAATTTTGATGTAGCTTGAAGAAAGCAAATGGGATATCACCAAATCTGACAGGGTCACTAACAAAAACAAATATAGCCAGTAAATAAACAATTCATATTTCAACTCATTTCTGCTGGACAGGCTGTGTTTAGATAATTCTAAGTACTAGGATAGTCAAACATTTGATTAGTAGGTCACTGGAAGGAGCCAGACTGGAGGGACACTTTAGGGACACACAGAGGTATCAATTTTCCTTTAGCATAGCTTATAATCACTAGAACTAGAGGTAGCAGTCTGATATGCACTCAACATTTATATGTTTACCTGTTCATTTATTTTCCTAAAGGGCATCATGCCTACTAAAAGAGACAAAACTCAAATAGCACTATGTTCTGCAAATGCTATTGCAGTAGCCAACTTACAGTTTTCAGGAGCATGTGCTGTGGAAGAAAAACAAACAAATAAGCAGACTATTGATGAACAGGCTGCTGTCTGATATTTTCAATTGAATATGTTTAGATGGTTAATATTCATGGTCAGTAGCCTAATCTCAACACATTTGATGTCTCCATAATTAGATAATCTGGCATTATTATCATTCTCATTACTATTGCTACCATATAGGATTACCCCATCGGGCATAGCACACTTGGCCTAAATGTTTTCAAATAATTAGATTAAATTTAGTTCAGTAGAGTTTTAGCATTTTGTAATTTACATTATTTTATTTTGGTTGACTCAGAAAGTACTTACTAAACTTGAAGCACTTCCAAGGCATCATTAGTAAGTAGGTCAGCCAGTAAAATTGAAAGATTGGTAAAACATGTGTTTCTGGGCCTTTTCTTCTCCTTCCTCCATCTGTCATGCACCCAGGTGCTCAGTGATACCAGGTTATTGAATTGAAACTTCCCAGGCGATAAGAAGGGCAACATCTAATAACTAATCCACATTGAATTGAATTTTAAGTGAGTGTGTGTGTGTGTATGTGTGTGTGTGTGTATGTGTGTGTGTGTGTGTGTGTTTCAGACTTGTGAGTTCATCAGGGTAGAAAATTTTCAGAATGGAAATTCCTTTCACCAATTGCAATTTTCAATTGTCACCTGTCAATAATTTTTAGTTATAATGAGAAACTCATATTATTTCACATCCTTATGTTTACACAGGTGATAGGCATCAAAGGCAGGGCTTAAAATTAGGAATTCCTGTCTCCAAAGCAGGCTGACAACACCACCACCACCACCACCACTAACATTTATGTGTGAAGCATTATGCTAAGCCCTTTTCAATTATTATGTACTTTGATCCTGAGAACAACCTGGGGAGGGAGTAGGTACTATTTTTATCTCCATTTTACAGAAGAACAAATTGAAGCACAGAAGCTAAGGGACTGTACATACTCATACAGGTAGTAAATGTTTGAGGCCGGATTTGAACTGAGGCCTTCTTGAATTCGGGCCTGGTATTCTATCTACTGTGTCACCTAACTTCTCTCATGCGGATCAAGAGTTTATCTTGGCCAAATGTAGACTAATAAGTATTGACAAGAAAACCTATGACCCATGTGTTTTTATTTTAAGAGAAAACTGGGAGGGGGGGGGAGGCAGAGCCAAGATGGTAGAATGAAGACATTGCTCTCTGTGTCCTCCTCTGACCTTCTCTCAAACCAACAGCGGATTAAGCCTCTAAACTGATTTTTAAGTCAAAGAACCCACAAATATTTGGACTACAACACATTCCTAGCAGAAGTTACCTTGGAGGAGCCCCAGAGAAGGTCTGTTTCAGACGGGCAAGGGGTCAGGAAATTTGCACAGCTGGGGCGCAGCTCCAGGAGACAGGGCTGAAAGGCAGGCCGGATTGTGGCAGGTTCTAAGCACCTGGGGAGTCTATCTGAGGCTCTTGGAACACTTTTTCCTGATTGAAGGCAAGTGCTTTGGCAGATCTGCCTTTTATAAAAGGTACATTGTAACCCATTGCAAACACAGGACCTAACCAGGGTGGCCCAGCACCTGAAGCCAATCAGCCCAATTGCCCCAGGGCAAATTACCACAGCTACTGCTTCTCTGCTTTAAACAGACCTCAAGCTTTAAAAAAAATAAATAAATAACTGAAAAGAACTCTCTCCATAGACAACTTTTATGGAGAGAGAAGGGCAGATCTCAGATTCTGAGGTTATTAAAGGTAAAGCAACACCAGAGGAAGTCACAAAGGGAGACATGAGCTGGTCCCCATTTCACAAGGCTTTCCTGGAAGACTGCATAAAGAATCTCAAAAAAGAATTAAAAGAAAAATGGGGAAATGAATTGAGACCATTGCAAGAAGGATATTGTCCTGGCCAGCAGGACTTTAGTAATTCGTGGGGGCAAGGAGGACCCGACCTGAAGGGAGAGAATAGGTGAGAGAGAGAGGAAGGAGACTACATGGCAGGTAGAATAGTCTCATTTATTGAAAAAAGGCTGGGATTATATAGATTAATGCCGTTCTGGATGGGGGGTTTCAGAAATGCAGAGATAGTTGGGTTGGGTAGCAGGGTGTGGTATGCAAGGACACTGATATGATCAGGTAATCTCCAGAGTAGTTAGCATATGTTTGTTCTTCCTGTGCATTCAAATTCTCGGCCCCAGACATTCCTGTTTTATCATATTCTCAGCTCCAGGCAGGATATAATGCCCTCCAAAAGAAATATGAAAAAGACACCAATTCACTGAAAAACAAAATAAGTAAAAAGGAAAAAGAAACCAATTCACTGAGAAACAAAATTGATGAAATGGAAGAAGTCTGCAACAAACAAAAAAATTCAATTGGCTAGTTACAAAAGGAGCTAAAAAAAGTAACTGAAGAAAATAATACATTAAAAATTAGCATTGAACAAATGGAAGTGAATGACTAAATAAGACTTCAAGAATCAAATAAAAAAATGAAAAAATAGGAAAAAAATATGAAATATCTAATAGGAAAAACAACTGACTTGGAAAATAGATCTAGGAGAGACAATATAAGGATTGTTGGACTTCCTGAAAGCCATGATGAAAAAAAGAACCTAGACTTTATCTTCCAGGAAATCCTGAAAGAAAACTGCCCTGATGTTTTAGAGTCAGAAGGCAAAATCAGCATCAAAGGAATTCATAGATCACCTCCAGAAAGAGACCCCCAAATTAAAACCCCAAGGAATATCGTGGCTAAATTTCAGGACTATCACACCAAGGAAAAGATGTTGCAAGCAGCTAGAAAGAAATAATTCAAATACCGAGGAATTGTAATTAGAATCACACAGGATCTGTCAGCCTCCACATTGAAGGATTGAAGGGTCTGGAACCAGATATTCTGAAAGGCAAAGTAACTTGGATTACAGCCAAGAATAACCTATCCTGATAGAATGAGCATTATCCTCCAGGGAAGAAGATGGATATTCAATGATATAGGTGAATTTCATCTATTTCTAATGAAAAGACCAGATCTGAACAAAAAATTTGACCTCCAAACACAGAACTCAAGAGAAGCATAAAAAGGTAAAAAGGAAAGAACTCTTGAGAACTGTATTTCTACTATGGGAATACTTAAAGAATGGGGGTATAATTTGATATTACTTCCATAATATGCAAAAAGAAATAAGAGGTGGAAGGGCTATCATACTGAGAAAAAGAGGGAAAAGGAGTTAAAATAAGGTTTAAAAAAGGAGGTAAAAATAAGGTAAAATCTCATAAAGAGGCAAAGAAAACCGAATATAATTAAGGGAAAGAAGAGAGGGGGATGAGCATTGTGTGAATCTTACTCTCATCAGATTGGGCTCTAAAAGAGTATATCAGACATTTGGTTTCACAGAGAAATTTGTTCCTCCTTATAGGGAAGTAGGAAGGAAAGGAGAAAAAGAAAGGAGAAAAAGGAGGATAATAGAAGGGAAAATAGAAGAATTAGGGGAAAGGTGTAAAAAAAGGGTAGGAACTCTAAAGGGGGGACAACTGAGAGAGGTGGTCACCAAAAGCAAAATACTGGGAAGGGGGGAAGGGAGAAAGGGGACAGGAAAAAGGAAAACATAAATTTGGATAAATAAGATGGCAGGAAATTCAGAATTAGTTATTTTAACTGTTAATGTGAATGGGATGAACTCTCCCATAAAATGGAAGCAGATAACAGACTGGATTAAAAGCCTGAATCCAACAATATGTTGTTTACAAGAAACACATCTAAAGCATAGAGATAGCTCCTCCTCCTCCTCCTCCTCCTCCTCCTCCTCTTCCTCTACCTTCTTCTTCTCCTCCTCTCCCTCACCATCACCACCATCATCTTCCTCCTTCTCCTCCTCCTGCTCCTGCTACTGCCACTACTGCTTCTACTCCCGTTCCCTTGGAGCTGTCCATCCTGGTGCCTCTTTTGTGAAGCGGAGGCTGAGGATACTCCCGGACTCGCTATGGCTGACGAAAAGCCTAAGGAAGGAGTCAAGACTGAAAACAATGACCACGTTAATTTGAAGGTGGCAGGGCAAGATGGGTCGGTGGTGCAATTTAAGATTAAGAGACACACACCACTTAGTAAACTAATGAAAGCCTATTGTGAATGACAGGGTTTGTCAATGAGGCAGATCAGATTCCGATTTGATGGACAACCAATCAATGAAACAGACACACCTGCACAATTGGAAATGGAGGATGAAGATACAATTGATATATTACAGCAGCAGACAGGAGGCATTTACTAAAAAAGAGAACATGCAACTCTACTCCAGAACTGTGCTCCCAAGGAAAACAATACATTCACAATTAGAAAACCAAGACTTGGTTCATCCACATCCTGACTACTGCAGTATAGTTTTCTGTCTTCTTTATCCCTTCCCCCATTCCTATATTGTACATAAAGTAACTGGTGTATGTGCACAGGCATAATGCGTATTTTTTTTTAACTAAATGGCCGATGGTATGTTTTGATCAACATCAAATGGATATGGGGAGGGGAAAAAACAAACTGGTTCTGTGAAACATCCCTTTTCTCCATTAGTGGCATGCTCATTCAACTTTTATCTTTATATTCCAGTAAGTTATTTTGCTCTCACTGTTTAACAACAAAAAAAAACCCACAAAAAAATCCTTGCATACCTTGTTTGATTGGATAATTTCAATGTTTTTCTTTTATCATTGTAAAACCAAGGATGATTTTATAACTTTTTTGTACGTAGCTGTTACATGTAGGGCAATCTCTGTCTCTCAGTAGGGATAAATTACTATAAAAAATTGATCCTAGATAGTTTTCCCTTTAAGTCAAACATCTTGTTGTTTAAATAAACTTCTTGTTTAAATTTTTTTTTAAAAAAAGCATAGAGATACATACAGAGTGAAGGTAAAGGGCTGGAAACTATTATGCTTCAGGTGAACAAAAAAAAAAAAAGCAGAGGTACCAATCCTGATCTCAAATCAAGTAAAAGCAAAGATAGACCTGATTAAAAGAGATAAAGAAGGAAACTATATTTTACTAAAGGGTACCATAGATAATGAAATAATTTCATTACTAAACCTACATGCACCAAGTGGTATAACATCCAAATTCCTAGAGGAGAAGTTAAGATAGATTGAAGAAGAAATAGACAACAAAACTATACTAGTGGGGAATCTCAACATTGCTCTCTCTCAATTAGATAAATCAAGCCACAAAATAAATAAGAAAGAAGTTAGGGAGGTAAACAAAATGTTAGAAAAGTTATATATGATTTTTGGAGAAAATTGAATGGAAACAGAAGAGACTTTACCTTTTTCTCTGCGGTTCATGGAATTTATGCAAAAATTGACAATGTGTTAGGGCATAAAAAAATCTCAAAATCAAAAGCAGAAAGGCAGAAATAGTAAATGCATCTTTTCCAGATCATGATGCAATAAAAATCACATGCGTATAAGGCCAGGAGAAAATAAACCAAAAGTTAATTGAAAATTAAATAATCTAATTCTAAAGAATGAATGGGTAAAAGAGCAAATCATAGACACAATCAATAATTTTATTCAGGGGGATGACAATAATGAGACAGCACACCAAAATTTGTGGGATATGGCCAAAGTGGTTTTAAGGGGTAATTTTATATCTTTAGATGCTTGCTTGCATAAAATAGAGAAAGAGAAGATCAATCAATTGGGCTTACTATTACAAAAGCTAGAAAAAGAATATATTACAATCCCTCAATTAAATACCAAATTGGAAATTCTGAAAATAAAAAGGGAGATTAATAAAATTGAAAATAACACTATTGAATTAATAAATAAAACTGAGTTGGTTTTATGAAAAAAAAAACAACAAAATAGATAAGCCTTTAGTTAATTTGATTAGAAGTAAGAAAGAGGAAAATCAAATTATTAGTCTCAAAAATAATAAGGGAGAACTCTCCACCCATGAAGAGGAAATTAGAGCAGTAATTAGGAGTTACTTTGCTTAACTTTATGCCAACAAATTTGAAAATCTAAATGAAATGGAGTAATATCTACTAAAATATAGACTGCCCAGGTTAACAAAAAAGGAAATAAATTATTTAAATAGCCCCATTTTAGAAAAAGAAATAGAACAAGGTATTAATCAACTCCCTAAGAAAAAATTTCTAGGGCCAGATGGATTTACATGTGAATTCTACCAAACATTCAAAGAACAATTAATTCCAATACTATTCAAACTATTTGAGAAAATAGGGACAGAAGGTATACTACCAAATTCCTTCTATGATACCGATATGGTGCTGATAGCTAAACCAGGTAGGGTAAAAACAGAGAAAGAAAGCTATAGACCAATTTCCCTAATGAATATTGATGCAGAAATCTTAAATAAGATATTAGAAATAAAATTACAGAAAGTCATCCTCAGATTAATACAATATGACCAAGTAGGATTTATACCTGGAATGCAGGGCTGATTCAATATTAGAAAAACTATTAGCATAATCAATTATATTAATAAACAAATTAGCAAAACCCATATGATTATCTCAATAGATGCAGAAAAAGCCTTTGATAAAATCCAACACCCATTCCTATTAAAAACACTAGAGAGTATAGGAATAAATGGGCTTTTCCTTAAAATGATCAGTAGCATCTATTTAAAACCATCAGCAAGCATCATATGTAATGGGGACAAACTAGAGTCATTCCCAATAAGATCAAGAGTGAAACAAGGATGCTCACTGTCACCATTACTATTTAATATTGTATTAGAAATGTTAGCTTTGGCAGTAAGAGAAGAAAAAGAGATTAAAGGAATTTGAGTAGGTAGTAAGGAAACCAAATTATCACTCTGTGCAGATGGCGTGATGGTATACTTAGAGAACCCTGGAGACTCAACTAAAAAACTGGTAGAAATAATTCACAATTTTAGCAAAGTTGCAGGATACAAAATAAATCCATGTAAATCAGCAGCATTTTTATATATTAATAACAAAGTTCAGCAAGAAAAGATACAAAAAGAAATTTCATTCAAAATAACCATTGATAGTATAAAATATTTGGGAATCTATATGCCAAGGAATAGTCGTGAACTATACAAACTAAACTACAAAACACTTTCCACACAAATAAAGTCACATCTAATCAGTTGGGAAAACATCAAGTAGGCTGAGGAAATATAATAAAAATGACAGTACTACCCAAACTAATTTACTTATTTAGTCCCATTCCAATCAAACTCCCAAGAAATTATTTTACAGATCTAGAAAAAATAGTAGCAAAGTTCATTTGGAAAAACAAAAGGTCAAGAATCTCAAGGGAATTAATGAAAAAAAGGTTGATGAGAGTGATATAATATGATATAATATAATATAACATAACATAATATAATATAATACAATACAATATGATATAACATAACATAATATATATTATATTACATTATATTATGTTATATTACATTACATTACATTACATTACATTATATTATATTATATTATGTTATATTATGTTATATTATGTTATGTTATGTTATGTTATATTATGTTACATTATGTTACATTATGTTACATTATGTTACATTATATTACATTATATTACATTATATTACATTATATTACATTACATTATATTATATTATAT
>JAJPUD010010891.1:14746-28592 GCA_023553655.1 Myrmecobius fasciatus | reverse complement strand
ATTATATTATATTATATTATATTATATTATATTATATTATATTATATTATATTACATTATATTACATTATATTACATTATATTACATTATATTTGCATTATAAAGCAGCAGTCATCAAAATCATTTGGTACTGGCTAAGAAACAGAACAGTCAATCAGTGGAATAGGATAGGATCACAGGAGAAACCAGGCAATAACTATAGCAATTTAGTGTTTGATAAACCCAAAGACCCCAACTTTTGGGATAAGTACTCACTATTCAACAAAAAGTTGGAAACTAGTATGAAAGAAATTAGGGCTTGACCCACACCTAATGCCACATACCAAGAGAAGGTCTAAATGGGTTCATGATTTAGATATAAAGAGTGATATTATAAGCAAATTAAAGGAGCTTAGGAAATTTTACCTCTCAGAACTGTGGAGAAGGAAGGAATTTGTGTCCAAAGAAACAGTAGAATTCTTAATTGAACACCAGATAGATAATTTTCATTATATTGAGTTAAAAAATTTTTGTACAAACAAAACTAATGCAGACAAGATTAGGAGGGAAGCAATAAATTGGAAAATCATCTTTACATTTAAGGGTTCTGATAAAGGCTTCATTTCTAAAATATATAGAGAATTGTCTCATATTTATAAGAATTCAAGCCACTCTCCAATAGATAAATGGTCAAATGATATGAACAGACAATTTCAGATGATGAAATTAAAACTATTGCTAGTCATATGAAGATGCTCCAAATCACTATTGATCAGAGAAATTCCAATTAAGACAACTCTGAGATACCACAACACACCTCTCAGATCAGCTAAGAGTACAGGAAAAGAAAATGATGAATGTTGGAGGGGATGTGGGAAAACTGGGACACTGATATGTCGTTGGTGGAACTGTGAACGGATCCAACCATTCTGGAGAGCAATTTGGAATTATGCTCAAAAAGTGATCAAACCGTGCATACCCTTTGACCCAGCAGTGTTTCTATTGGGCCTATATCTCAAAGAGATCTTAAAGGAGGGAAAGGGACATGCATGTATGAAAATATTTGTAGCATCCCTTTTTGTAGTGGCTAGAAACTGGAAACTGAATGGATGCCCATCAATTGGAGAATGGCTGAATAAATTATGGTATATGAATGTAATGGAATATTATTGTTCTGTAAGAAATGACCAACAAGATGATTTCAGAGAGGCCTGGAAGACTTGCATGGACTGATACTGAGTGAAATCAGCAGAACCAGGAGAATCATTGTACGTGGCAACAATAAGACTATATGATGATCAATTCTGAATGACATGGTTCTCTTCAACAATGAGATATTTCAAACCAATTTCTATTGTTCAGTGATGAAGAAAGCTATATACACCCAGGGAGAGGCCTGTGGGATTGGAGTCTGGACCACAACATAGCATTTTCACAGTCTCTATTGATGTTTCTTTACATTATGTTTTCATTCTTAGGTTTGTTTTTTTTTTTCCTGTACAGCCAGATAACTGTATAAATATTTATGCACATATTCAATCTGTCAAATATTTTAACATAATTAACATGTATTCGATTTCTTGCCATCTAGGGGGAAGGGGTGGGCAGTAGGAGGGAAAAATTTGTAATAGAAAGCTTTGCAAACGTCAATGTTGAAAAATTACCTATGCATATGTTTTGCAAATAAAAAGTTTTAATAAAGAAAAAGAGAGAAAACTATAAGAGAAATTGCCTCAATCCAAATGAATGAAAAATATTCCAGGACTGAGACAAATAGTGATATTTTTGATCTGTTCTCCCCTTCCCAGATTCATTCATTCATCTATTTATTTATTTAGATTTTTTTGGACTAGGTGAAAGAGGAGATTCTTTACCTCAATTGCTCTCTAGCCTCAATCACTGAATGGGTGCAACTTCACTCAGATTAAGACCTGTTAAAGACTTTAGCTTAAAAAGTCCAAGGTTTCCCATTGCATCCAGGACCATCTCCAGTCATTCTGATCTATATCTGGCCACTGGACCCAGATGGTTCTTGAGGGAAAGTGAGGCAGGTGACTTCCACAGCTTCCCTCATTCATATCCAATTCACTTGCATGTCATGGCATCATCTCCCTGATATTTTGTTCCTCTTCAAAGGATAAACAACAATGTGCCTGAGACCTTTTAATATTTTCCTTGAAGGGTAAATTAAGTTTTCTATTCATTGGATCATAGATTTTGAACTAGAAAGGCAATTAAAAATAAAACTCTCATTTATTTAATAAATTAGAAAATGAGAATTTACCTGATTTGTCCAGCTAGGTAGCACAGTGGATAGAGCAGAAGCCCTAAAATCAAGAGGACCTAAGTTCAAATCTGGTCTCAGACACTTAACATTCCCTAGCTGTGTGACCCTGGGCAAGTCACTTAACCCCAATTGCCTCAGGGAAAAAAAAATCGTGTTCCATTCCTTCTATTCTAAATCCAACATTCTTTCTACTATACCATGCTGAATTCTTAATTACTTTTTGTCAAAAGTTTATAGTATGGTAACTCATTTTTATACAAATGTATGCTAATGAGTTATTTTAAAAGAGGTAAAATAAATTCTTAGCAGTGATTGATTGTTAAAGGTGGTACTTTGTTTTTGCATGCAATTCTCATTTTCCAACTTTCCTTTCCAAGTGCAATTTTCCTAATGAATTTTCAAACATAATCTAAACTTGGTCCATAGGGCTGGATAGCTAATATGTTCTTATTTTATTTTTCTTTTCTTTCAGAAAATGGCACATTAATAAAACAGTCCCGATATAGGATTGTCATTCAAGAGGCTGTGAATGGAGGACAAGAATGTCCAGATACCTTGTTTGAAGAAAGGGAATGTGAAGATATTATATTTTGTCCTGTATATTGGTAATTAATCATTTTTACAATATCATTATATAATAGCTCTGTAAACAACCTTAGCATATATTGCTGATTATTTCCTTCCATTTATTTAAAATTATATGTTCCTTTAAGCTCAGAAAGGAGAGAAAAGAATCTGCTTTTTATATCCCCAGATCTCCACTAATCTCCTTTCCTATTTGTACTATCATTGAAGGAATTATTTAAATAACATTAAATTATAATTTTGCTTTTCTGGGCCTTGCCAATGAAAGACTTTTTTTTTAATATCTTTGTCCAAACCATCCATAACACAGACATTGTAGCTCAGCTGATCTGCCTCTGCTATTCCATCTCCACCTCTAAGTGACACAGTCATATGATATGAGCCTAAAGACATATCAAGAAACTTTTGCTGCATGCTGACATAAGAGCTGAATTATATAATTCAAAAGACCTTTTAGAATGGCATCAAAAACCAGAAATATAAACTTTATCAATTTTTGGTATTCTCCCAAATATTCATTTTTGTCTATAGAAATAATGCAGAGGCAATTTTAATATGAAATAGTTTTGTGCACAAAAGGATAAAATAGGAAAATGTTAAGATATTGATGATATTTAGAGGCCTTTAATGGATTAAAATAAAAGGAGGTGCAAAAACTATTTCATTTTTTGACAAAGGAAATTTTAAAAAAATCCGGAAACCACACATTTTACTTGGAAGATTTTAGAATATCACAAATAGTAATGAATTAGAAATATATACATGCACATATTTATTCAGACACATAAAATGTGTCTGATTATAGTTTAGGGAACACATTATAAGATAAACTAATTTTATCTGGTTTTAAAACAGTAAAAGCTTATTTTGCTTTGTTAGTTTTCAGTGTTCTATGATTACTGCTTAATATTGTCTGTGTTAAAGATAACTCCTTTTATATCTTACTGATATAAGAAGTGCAAGAAAACTACATATATATATATATATATATATATATATAAAGATTTTGTAGTTCATAGCACAATCTAAAGTACCTTAATGAAATTATCTCTTGTCTTTCAAAATGAATTCTACATTTCCCTTCTTACTTCAGTTATTGACTTCCAGAGATGAGTTGCAGGAGGAAATATTATTTAGAAAAGAATAGCAGTTTCTTGGAGAAAAGTAAAATAAGAAGGCTATTTGCAATTCAGACTATGATTAGATATCATAGAACTACTCTAAATTATTAGATATGTGGTGTTATCATTCTTGTATCTCTGTCTTGATACATGCATCATTTTTATTTAAAGGAATCAGACTGATCAGTGATTATGTAAGGAAATGAGTAAACACTGGAACAAAATGCACATTGTTATCAGTTTATTCAAGGCTTGAGGGTCAGGAATGGGCTTATCACAATTCACCAGTTTTATGATATTCAGATTTATGATAACCAAGAGGAATTCAGGTTATCTCCTTATATATTTTGTCCTAAAAGGAGGTAAAAAGAGTAAAAAGCTTGGGATGTTAGTCAGTCAGCAAGCATTTATTATCAGATCTTATGCTAAGCTCTAGGGACAAAAAAGAAAGGCAAAAACAAGATCTCTGCTCTTGAGGATGATGCAGTTGAATGACAGAAACGTAGTTCAGAATTCTTTTTAAAATCATAACTTTTTAAAAAAAATCACAAGGGTGGGTGGAGGCAACAACAATAACAATTACCAAAAAATAACAAGAGGTAAGAACAAAAAGGAAGGAGGGAGCAGACCCGGTTTTTTTTTTTTTTTTTTTTTTTTTTTTTGTTAGTTTGTTTTTTCATTATTGAAGGGAACTTCCAGTGAGAAAACTCCTTCTACCAATAACTAATACTTCACAAAATATAGAGTCATACAGAATTGTCCAAAGGCTTGAACAATCTTGGGAAAATCTATAGTTCAAAGTGCAATAGGCATTTAATCTTGAACAAACCATTTAAATTTCTCATCTGTTAAATGGGAGAATTGGATGAGAAACTTCTAAAACCTCTTTTTGTCTTCACATTCTGTGATCCTAAAACCAAAAGATCTAATTGTTATTGTTTCTGGCCTTAATAAATGTGGGGAAATAAGCAGATAAAATATACTGTTTTTGCTTAGCTCTAGCTTAGTATCAATCCAGCTAAAGTAACTTGGAAATTTTCTGACCCATTTTTTAAAAATGACTAAAATCTCTATCTTAGCTACTATAAGATTGATTACCACGATAACTCTTAAAATGATACTGAAAGAATCTGTGCATGCACTGAGAGTACTTATAGCTGTGTTTTCAGTAATAATCAATTCAAGTCTAATTTGTTAAATATCCCTTGCTATTTCCTAATATCCTATTGATTTTTCAACTCAATATAATACTGATATTGATGTTTTTGCATAATAGTTCTTCCTGAGGTTAATAGTAAATTGAATGTCATCAGAGTTGAAAAACAGTATAATCTATGACATCCACAGCCAATTTTAGGATCAAAGAGACCTTAGCTCAAATTCTGCCTAGAAAGACTAGTCATGTGACTTTGTGCCAATTACTTACCATCTATATCCGGTGACTAAATAAGTTGTCAGAAAAATGCTACACTGACCAAATATGTTCTTCACTGAGAATTCCCGAAACTGATGAAAATCTTGAATGCCATTTTAAAAAGATCGTCAGAGCCACTGGCAAACAGATGAGATGCAGAAATATAGCAACTACTTTATTCAGCCGAAGCAGCCAGACTGATATCTGTAACTGAGGCAGAAGCCTCTTCTAGATTATTGAGGCGAGGTAGATTTAAAGAATAAAACTCACTCTCTGCCCTGAAGGTCACAAAAAGATAGTTTGTTGGACAAGGAACAGAAAAAAATTTAAAGTGGGAAAAGTTCCTTAGAAACGATTTTACCTATGAAATACAAATCTTAGCACTCTTTTCAGTCAGGGGTAAACTTTTTTTTTTCTGTGCTGTGAAGGAATACAAGCGAGAAATTTCCCTGAAATAGCCATCCTTACAATCTTGTTTAGATTTCTGAATTGCACTGAATCTTTAAGAAATCCCTACAATCTCGAGTCTGGGTTACTTTTAAAAAACTAAGTGGGGGCAGCTAGGTGGCGTAGTGGATAGAGCACCAGCCCTGAAGTCAGGAGGACCTGAGTTCAAATCTGGTCTCAGACACTTCCTAGCTGTGTGACCCTGAGCAAGTCACTTAACCCCAATTGCCTCAACAAAAACAACAAAAAAAAAAAAAAAAAAAAAAAAAAAAACTAAGTGTAGCATAATCTTGGACACAATATCTGCTGAAGATGAAACATTTATACCCTCATTACTCAAGGAACTTCAGGGCATTTTTCAGCATAAAGGTCACTAAAAACCCACTTTTCTAGTTGTGACCATTTTTTTTTCTATAGCCATTCATGGTTTCCTTCTAATATGGCACAAGGTCCATTTGAAAATGGAATGATTGCATTTTCATGAATTTAATCCCAAGTCTTTTAAAATTTGTTGTATTGTGTCCATTTTTTATTATAATTCTGAATTATCTTTCCAGGTTTGATATTTGTTAATTTTAGTCTTCATATTTGAAATATGATGGAAATCTCTCTTCTTTATATTCACAGGTGGAAGCCTCATAAATGGAATTCATGCATTCTGGTGCCAGAGTCTGTCAGGCAAGGGATGATGGGCATCAGTGAAGCTTGTGGAAAGGGTTTACAAACAAGAGGTAAGCTGATTTTTAATCAACATGTATCCTGGAAAGTGAATTGGAAATATAATCTTTCTGAATATTTTTATCTGTTTTAACATATGTAAATAAAGATGTAATACAATTTGGTTGTTTCTTACAAGTTATATAAGTTTATTTTGAGTTAGAGCTAAAGTGTGAAACTGTCTAATGTTGAAATTGAATGGTTCTACCATAACCAGAATAGGTAGTTAAGGATTAAAAGCTTAAAATACCCAAATGGCAATTTATATAAGCTGGGTATTAACCAATTAATGACAATGATACCAAGATTAGCAGACTGGCTTTTCATTTAATTTATCAATATATTTTGAGGGACAGGGAAGCAACAAAATAGCTAAAGTGCTAGGCCTAGATTGAGGAAGACTCATTTTCCTGAGTTGAAACCTGACCTCAGACATTTACTAGCTTCCTGGTCTGGACAAGTCATTTAACTCTGTTTGCCTTAGTTTCCTCATATGTAAAATGAGCTAGAGAATAAAATGGGAAATCACTGAACAATGTGTAGATATTGCCCTATGTGCTGGGAGAAATATGTAAAGACAGTGCACTGATAGTCACAAATAGGAGAGCTGGATACTTCCTTCACAAATTTGCTAAAGTGATATTCCTAAAGCAAAAATCTTATGTCAGTTTCCTGCTTAGGAAGCTTCAGTTACTCCAGGATAAATTAACTCTTCCATTTGGCATCTAAAGCATTTCAAGGTTTGGCTCCAAGTTATCTTTACAGACCAATTTCATGTTCTTCCCAGTCATACATTCTATATTTCAGCCCATCTGGCCTTTTTAGTGTTCATTGTACTTGATATCCAATCTATACCTTTGAACAGGGTAGCCTCTATGCCTGATCTGCTCTCTTTCTAGTCACTTCTCCCCTCATAATCCCTAGCTTCCTTAATGGCCTACTGAAAGTGTTATTCTACAAAATGTCTTTCCAGATTTTACCCTCTTATTAGTATTTTGTTCCCTTTCTCCAATTGGTTTTACTTAATTTGT
Organism: Myrmecobius fasciatus; assembly: GCA_023553655.1. Taxonomy (NCBI): domain Eukaryota; kingdom Metazoa; phylum Chordata; class Mammalia; order Dasyuromorphia; family Myrmecobiidae; genus Myrmecobius; species Myrmecobius fasciatus. The sequence goes on along the minus strand of JAJPUD010010891.1, from coordinate 21,011 downwards.
AATTACTTAACTGTGTGTATATATAAGTTCCTTCTAAGGAAAATGTAAATTTCTTGAAAGAGGAGACTATTTAATTTTTATTTTTTTATAATCAATATTTAATGACTATCATGAACTAAAATATTTAATAAATTTTAGTTGAATGAATATTGAATTAATAAGGGAATTTTGAGATCTAAGACTATAGCTTTGGCTATTTTTCAGTTCATGAAAATGATATGGATATCATGAATAATGTTCAATTGATAATTATTAAGTTTTTTGGGCCCAAGATGACAGGAAAAGATAATGACAAATGTTGGAGGGCACGTGGGAAAACTGGGACACTGATTCATTGTTGGTGAAACTGTGAATGGATCTAACCATTCTGGAGAGCAATTTGGAGCTATGCTCAAAAAGTTATCAAACTGTGCATACTCTTTGACCCAGCAGTGTTTCTACTGCGTTTATATCCCAAAGAGATCTTAAAGGAGGGAAAGGGACACATGTGCAAAAATGTTTGTGGCAGCCCTTTTTGTAGTAGCAAGAAATTGTAAACTAAATGGATGCCCATAAGTTGGATAATGGCTGAATGAATTATGGTATATGAATGTTATGATATATTATTGTTCTGCAAGAAATGACTAACAAGATGATTTCAGAGAGGCCTGAAGAGATCTGCATGAACTGATGTTAAGTGAAATGAGCAGAGCCAGCAGATCATTATACATAGCAACAGCAACAAGACTATATGATGATCAGTTCTGATGGACATGGTTCTCTTCAACAATGAGGTTGTTCATTCATGAACAATTTGTTCAGCGATTGAAGATAGTCATATACATCCAGAGAGAGGCATGTGGGAATTGAGTGTGGACCACAACACAACACTTTAATGCTTTCTATGAATTTTTGCTTGCATTTTGTTTTCCTTCTTAGGTTGTTTTTTTTTTTCTCTTTCTAGATCTGATTTTTCTTGTGCAGTAAGATAACTGTATAGATATGTATATATATATTGGATTTGTCATATAATTTAACTTATTTAACATGTATTAGACCACCTGTCATCTAGGGGTTTGGGTGGGAGGAATGAGGGGAAAAATTTGGAACAAAAAAAATGTGCAAATGTCAATGTAGAAGACTAACTCATATGTTCTTTTTTTATTATTAAAGCTTTTTATTTGTATAACATATGTATGGGTAGTTCCTCAGCATTGATCTTTACAAAGCTTTCCGTTACAAATTTTATCCCCAGTCGCCTTCCCTCCCCTAGATGGCAGGAAGTCTACTACATGTTAATTATGCTAAAATACTTGACAAGTTGTTGTGCAAGAAAAATCATATCTACAAGAAAAAAATCAGAGAAAGGAAATACAATGCAAGCAAACATCAATAGAGAGCATGAAAATGTTATGTTGTGGTCCACATTTCATATCCCTCTTTCTGGGGGTATATGGCTTTCTTCACTGAACAATTGGAACTGGTTTGAGACATTTCATTGTTGCAGAGAGCCATGTCCATCAGAATTGATCATCATGTAATATTGTTGTTGCCATGTATAATGATCTCCTGGTTCTTCTCATTTCACTCAGCATCAGTTCATGCAAGTCTCTCCAGGCCTCTCTGAAATCATCCTGCTGGTTGTTTCTTACAGAGCAATAATATTCCATAACATTCATATACCATAATTTATTCAGCCATTCTCCAATTGATGGGCATTCTTTCAATTTCCAGTTTCTTGCCAATACAAAAAGGGCTGCCACAAACATTTTTGCACATGTGGGTCCCTTTCCCTCCTTTAAAATCTCTTTGGGATATAAGCCCAATAGAATCACTGCTGGGGCAAAGGGTATGTACAGTCTGAAAACTTTTTGAGCGTAGTTCCAAATTGCTCTCCAGAATGGTTGGATCCGTTCACAGTTGCACCAACAATGTATCATTGTCCCAGCTTTCCCACATCACCTCCAGCATTCATCATTATCTTTTCCTGTCATTTTAGCCAATCTGACAGGTGTGTAGTGGTACCTCAGAGCTTTCTCAATTTGCATTTCTCTGATCAATAGTGATTTGGAACAGCTTTTCATATGACTAGAAATGGTTTTAATTTCATCATCTGAAAATTTTCTGTTCATACCCCTTGACCATTTATCTATTGAAGAGTGGCTTGAATTCTTATATATATGAGACAATTCTCTATATATTTTAGTAATGAGGCCTTTATCAGAACCATTAAATGTAAAGATGATTTCCCAATTGGATGCTTCCCTCCTAATTTTGGCTGCATTAGGTTTGTTTGTACAGAAACTTTTTAACTTAATATAATCAAAATTATCTATCTGGTGTTCAATTAAGAGTTCCAGATCTTCTTTGCACATAAATTTATTCCATTTCCACAGGTCTGAGAGGTAAACTATACTACATTCCTCTAACTTGCTTACAATATCACTCTTTATATATAGATCATGAACCCATTTAGATCTTATCTTGGTATATGGTGCTAGGTGTGGGTCCAGTACTAATTTCTTCCACACTAGTTTCCAATATTCCCAGCAGATTTTGCCGAATAGTGAGTACTTATCCCAAAAGCTGGGGTCTTCGGGTTTATCAAACACTAAATTGCTAAAGTTATTGCCTAGATTGTCCTCATATCCTATCTATGCCACTGATCGATTTCTATTTCTAGATCGATGCTCTATTTCTCAGCCAGTACCAAATGGTTTTGATGACTGCTGCTTTATAATATAGTTTTAGATCTGGTACAGCAAGGCTACCTTCATCTGCCTTTTTTTCATTAATTCCCTTGAAATTCTTAACCTTTGGTTCTTCCAAATGAACTTTGCTACTATTTTTTCTAGATCTGTAAAATAATTTCTTGGGAGTTTGATTGGTATGGCACTAAATAAGTAGATTAGTTTGGGTAGTATTGTCATTTTTATTATATTCGCTCTGCCTACCCATGAGCACTTAATGTTTTTTCCAATTGACTGTCTGATTTTATTTGTGTGGAAAGTATTTTGTAGTTTAGTTCGTATAGTTTCTGACTTTTCCTTGGCAGATAGATTCCCAAATATTTTATACTATCAACCATTATTTTGAATGGAATTTTTTTGTATCTCTTGCTGCTGAACTTTGTTGGTAATATATTAAAATGCTGATGATTTATTTGGATTAATTTTGAATCCTGCAACTTTGCTAAAGTTATGAATTATTTCTAGCAGTTTTTTAGTTGAGTCTCTAAGGTTCTCTATGTATACCATCATATCATCTGCAAAGAGTTATAATTTGGTTTCCTCATTACCTACTCTAATTCCTTTAATCTCTTTTTCTTCTCTTATTGCCAAAGCTAACATTTCTAATACAATATTAAATAGTAATGGTGACAGTGGGCAGCCTTGTTTCACTCCTGATCTTATTGGGAATGGTTCTAGTTTGTCTCCATTATATATGATGCTTGCTGATGGTTTTAAGTAGATGCTATTAATCATTTTAAGAAAAAGCCCAATTATTCCTATACTCTTTAGTGTTTTTAGTAGGAATGGGTGTTGGATTGAATGGTGAGGGAGTCTATTATCCTGGGGAAGACTTTAGGTAATCTCATTGCTAATATCTTATTTAAAATTTTTGCATCAATATTCATTAGGGAAATTGGTCTATAGTTTTCTTTCTCTGTTTTCACCCTACCTGGTTTAGCTATTAGCACCATATTGGTATCATGGAAGGAATTTGGTAGTATACCTTCTGTCCCTATTTTTTCAAATAGTTTGTATAGTATTGGAATTAATTGTTCTTTGAATGTTTGGTAGAATTCACATGTAAATCCATCTGGCCCTGGAGATTTTTTCTTAGGGAGTTGATTAATAGCTTGTTCTATTTCTTTTTTCTAATATGGGGCTATTTAAATAATTTATATCCTCTTCTGTTAACCTGGGCAATGTATATTTTTGTAGATATTCCTGCATTTCATTTAGATTATCACATTTATTGGCATAAAGTTGGGCAAAGTAACTCATTATTACTCTAATTTCCTCTTCATTGGAGGAAAGTCTCCCTTATCATTCTTGCGACTAACAATTTGATTTTCCTCTTTCCTTTTTCTTATCAAATTAACTAAAGGCTTATCTATTTTGTTGGTTTTTTCATAAAACCAACTCTTAGTTTTATTTATTAATTCAATAGTTTTCTAATTTTCAATTTTATTAATTTCCCCTTTTATTTTTAGAATTTCTATTTTGGTATTTAATTGAGGGTTTTTAATTTGTTCTTTTTCTAATTTTTTTTTAATAATAATGCCAATTTGTTGATCTTTTATTTCTCTATTTTATGCAAGTAAGCATCTAGAGAAATAAAATTGCCCCTTATAACCACTTTGGCCATATCCCACAAATTTTGGTGTGCTGTCACATTATTGTCATTCTCGTAGATGAAATTACTGATTGTGTCTATGATTTGCTCTTTCACACATTCATTCTTTAGGATTAGATTATTTAATTTCCACATAACTTGTGGTCTATTTTTTCCTGGCCTTATATTGCATGTGATTTTTATTGCATCATGATCTGAAAAAGATGCTTTTACTATTTCTGCCTTTTTGCATTTGATTTTGAGGTTTTTGTGCCCTAATACATGGTCAATTTTTGTATAAGTTCCATGGACCCCTGAGAAAAAAGTAAACTGCCTTCTTTTTCCATTCAATTTTCTCCAAAGATCTATCATACCTAACTTTTCTAACAATTGGTTTACCTCCCTAGTTTCTTTCTTATTTATTTTGTGGTTTGATTTATCTAATTCTGAGAGAGCAAGGTTGAGATCCCCCAGTAGTATAGTTTGGCTATCTATTTCTTCTTGTATCTCTCTTAATTTCTTCCCTAGGAATTTGGATGCTATTGCACTTGGTGCATATATATTTAGTATTGATATTGCTACATTATCTATGGTACCCTTTAATAAAATATAGTTTCCTTCTCTATCTCTTTTGATTAGATCTATCTTTGCTTTTACTTGATCTGAGATAAGGATTGCTACCCCTGTTTTTTTTTTGTTCACCTGAAGCATAAAAGGTTCTGCACCAGCCTTTTACCTTCATCCTGTATGTGTCACTATGCTTTAGATGTGCTTCTTGTAAACAACATATTATGGGATTTTGGTTTTTAATTCAGTCTGATATCCACTTTCACTTTATGGGAGAGTTCATCCCATTCACATTCACAGTTAGAATAACTAATTCTTTATTTCCTGCCATCTTATTTACCCAAGTTATGTTTTTCCCTTTCCTTTCCCCTTTCTCCCTGCTCCCCTACTCAGTATTTTGCTTTTGATGACCCCCTCCTCCAAACAATCCTCCTCTCTTTGGAGCCCAACCCCCTTTTTTTTTACTCCTTTCCCCTGATTCTGCTATTTTCCCTTCTTTTAGTTTATCCCTTTCTTTTTCTCCTTTCCCTCCCACTTCTCTATAGTGAAGGGCAAGTTTCTCTGTGAAACCAAAATTTTCCGATATACACTTTTAGAGCCCAATCTGATGAGAGTTAGATTTACACAATGCTCATCTCCCTCCCTTCTTTCCCTCAATTATATTAGGTATTCTTTGCCTCTTCATGAGATTTTTACCTTATTTTTATCTTCTTTTTTTTTAAAATCTTCTTTTACCACATTTTCCCTCTTTTCCCCAGTGTTATAACCTTTCCCCCACTAGTTTTCTTTTTCATATTATCAAAGTAATATCTAATCATACCCCCAATATTTAAGTATCCCCATAGTAGAAATAAAGTTCTCAAGCGTCCTTTCCTTTTTACCTTTTTATTCTTCTCTTGGGTTCTGTGTTTGGAGGTCAAATTTTTTGTTCAGATCTGGTCTTTTCATTAGAAATAGGTGAAATTCATCTATATCATGAAATGACCATCTTCTTCCCTGGAGGATAATGCTCATTTTATCAGGATAGGCTATTCTTGGCTGTAATCCAAGTTACTTTGCCTTTCAGAATATCTGGTTCCAGGCCCTTTGATCCTTCAATGTGTAGGCTGACAGATCTAGTGTGATTCTAATTACAGTTCCTTGGTATTTTAATTGTTTCTTTCTAGCTGCTAGCAAAATCTTTTCCTTGGTGCGATAGTCCTGAAATTTAGCCAAGATATTCCTTGGTGTTTTAATTTTGGGGTCTCTTTCAGGAGGTGATTGGTGAATTCTTTCAATGGTGATTTTGTCTTCTGATTCTACATTCTCAGGGCAGTTTTCTTTCAGGATTTCCTGGAAGATAGTGTTTAGATTCTTTTTTTTCATCATGGTTTTCAGG
>JAJPUD010010891.1:0-14646 GCA_023553655.1 Myrmecobius fasciatus | reverse complement strand
CTTTGATTCTACAATCTCAGGGCAGTTTTCTTTCAGGATTTCCTGGAAGATAGTGTTTAGATTCTTTTTTTCATCATGGTTTTCAGGAAGTCCAACAATCCTTAGATTGTCTCTCCTAGATATATTTTCCCAGTCAGTTGTTTTTCCTAGGAGATATTTCATATTTTCTTCTATTTTTTTTTCATTTTTTTGTTTTTGTTTGACTGATTCTTGAAGTCTTATTGAGTCATTCACTTGCATTTGTTCAATTCTTATTTTTAAAATGGTGTTTTCTTCAGTTACCCTTTTTAGTTCCTTTTGTAACTGGCCAATTGAATTTTTTCCATTGCATTCTTTTCCCAATTCACCAATTTTGTTTTTTAATAAAGTGGTGTCTTTTTCATATCTCATTTGGAGGGCTTCTTTCAGTGATCTCAGTTTATTTTCCCATTTATCATCTAGCTCTTTTTTGAGATTCTTTATTCAATCTTCCAGAAAGGTTTTTTGAAAAGGGGACCAAGTAATATCTCCCTTGATGGCTTCCTCTGAAGTTGTTTTGCCTATAGGAACTTCAGGATCTGGGGTCTGCCTTTCTTTCTCTCCATAAAAGCACTCTATGGTAGGAGCTCTCTTCTGCTTCGTACTCATTTTTTATTTCTTTATTTTTTTAAACGCTTGGGGTCTGTGCACTTAGAGAAGCAGCGGCTAGCTGTGGTAGTTTGCCCTGGGGCAATTCTGCTAATTAACTTCTGGTGCCGGTCAGTTGGGCTAGGACCTTGTGTTTGCAATGGGTTACAAACTGCTTTTTACAAAAGGCAGATCTGCCAGAGCAGCTACCCGCAATCAGGGCAGAGTGTCCCAAATGCCTCAGAAATACTCACTAGCTGTTTTGAGTTTCTGCCACGATGAGCCGACCCAGTTTCCTGCCCTGTCTTCAGGACTGCTCGCCCCCTTTGCCGGACTGAAACAGACCTCTATGGAGTTCTTCAAAGGTAACTTCAGCAAGCAGAATTTCTTAGTCCAAATATTTCTGGGTTCATTGACTTGAAGATCAGTTCAGAGGCTTATTTTACTGTTGATTTGAGAGAAGGTCAGAGGAGGACACAGAGAGTTGCTCACTCTGCCATCTTGGCTCCACCCATCTCTAACTCATATGTTCTGTAAATTAAAAAGCCTTAATTAATAAAAAAGGGAGATTTAGGTCCACATTCCATATAAAAATGAACTTAGGATAAGGTATAATTTTGTTTTCGATTCTAAAACCATTAGGGAAATGACTTTCAAAAAATTAAATGTCTATTAACCATATAAAAAGAACTCAATCTAGAGAGTTTTTTATTGGTGAATTATTAAAATAAAAAAAATTCTCTTTAGCCAATTTCTTTTTTTAAAATCCCAACTCATATGAAATATGAGTTTTACAAGAAAAGCTTGTTTTTTGTAAACTAACAACATGATTACTGAAAGGTTATATTAAATATAACCTGGGAAAATTTATTAGTATCGTACTATAATCATGACTAGTTTTACCCTTAAGGAAAGGAAAATAGAGAATTAAATGCTTCTTCATTGACAGTGTTTGAAAACCAAGTTGGCAAAACATTTACTGAAGTAAATTTAATCTTGCTAGTGAGCTAACATAAATATAAAACAAATTAGCAATACAAAACACTAAATAAAGGCACATCTCCTTCAAAAACAAATATTACTTGGCAAAATGAGGATTTGGTTTCAACAGGTTCTAATTTCATATCCTACTCTAAATCCATGATTTGATGCTGATACTGAATCTTACATTCTATTTCCCTTTGAAATCTGTTACCATTCCTGGTTAGAGAAAGAGTCAAAAGGGGTCTACTGGGATGAAAATGTTTATGATTTTTCATGTATTTAAAATCAAAATGTGCATTAAATTTGGAAATGTGCTAGAATAGTGAAGTCCTTTAGTGTTTTCAACTTAGTGACCAAACAAAAAGATATTCTGCTTGAAAATTCTAATATAGGTTACAGAATTGGAAATCAACCAGTCATACATTTGTGTTCTTTTTGTATCACCAAATACTTTCATTCTAGAAGACATGAAGGGATCCTTATGGGACATGAGAGCTCTCAATTGCTTTTATTCTTTTTCTTGGTTTGTTTTTGCTGGATTTCACTAGAATTTATTTCTAGATGTAACTAAAAATGAATCTTTTATCCCATAAAAATCTTCTTATTTCTACTACATTGGCAATGTTTATTGATAATCTATATACTTAAGCTAGGAAATAAAGAAGTGGTTATTTCCATTTGGTACATACTATCTCGTTGGCATTCTAGAAATAATCTGAATAAACAAAAACAGAAATAACAGAATAAGCTTTAAGTTTTTTTTGTTTTGTTTTGTTTTTTTACTCAAACACTATAGACCTGAACAAAATGAAATAGTAAGGTATTCTGGTGAACAGTACATCAATGATAATAATAGAAGCAGCAATAGTAACTGGAATTTTAATAGAATTTTGCAGATGAGGAAACTGAGGCAAATAAAATAGGTAACTCACTCAAGGTCACAGAGTTTGTGTCTGAGATGGGATTCAAACTTAAACATTCTTGAATTCAGATCTAATGCTCTAAGCAGTGTGTCACCTCCCTCCTACTAGAACAAGGCTACTATTTATTTAAGGAAATCTAATATAAAAATACATAATGACTGCCATAATATAAATGGCAAGAAAACTAAAGCAATGCTGAATGCTATATGATTGAAATGACCATTCTTAGCACTTGAGGAGAAATTAGGAAATTCACCTTCCTTTTTTCCTTGAAGATATATGTTACTATGACTATGAGAAACTGAATTCAAACTAAGACAGTAATTCATAAGATTTTGTGTAATTTATTATGTTGCAAGGAAAGGCTCATATTGTAAAAGGGAAATGATAAGGCTGATGAGAGAGCATATCTAAAATTATTGCTGTATAAAATAAAAACTATTAATGATATTTAATAAATGTAAGAAACAAAACCCATTATGTGAAATTATAAATTTACTCAAAAGATTATATATACACATATATTTGTACAATTTTCCCTTTTACAAAAATATTCACAGAAGAATGCCAACATCTAGTGAGCTTTCTCAATGCATTAAAAGTTGATTTTTAAATAAATTTTCTGGCATAATGCTCAGCACACTGGTATATAAAAATCAAAGGGACCTCCCATTTCTTCTTAGAGCGGTGAAGGCCTCCCAGGAGGGAATGGTTCATACATTCAGACATAATAGTCATGTCAGATAATTTTGTCTGCCTATTCATTTTTGTAGTGAGGAGGGTTCCTTAGGAAGGAGGCTTATAGGAACTGATATCATAAAATGTATCAATAAACATTAATACATGAATTTGTGATGTAAAATGCTGAAAAAATAAAAATTATCCAATATATTTCTCCATCATAAATTTAAAGAAAAGGTGTGCACATTGTTGAGCTCTACTGTGCCAGAGTGTTTGATTAAAAATTTCCTACTCATCTTGTTTGCCTGAAAAAAAGCATTAAAGAAAGCCTTTGACAAGCAATCAGCAAAAATTTAACTGAGAAATACAACACTAATATAATAGAAATAATCATAGGGAACTTAAGCATATGAAGATTAAGATAAAAATACTTGCTAATACAAATATATTAAGATGAAGAAATCTATGCCTAATATCAGCTTTGTGCGTATTCCTTCCAAAGTTTCATCTTTAAACTCATCCATTCCTACATTCTATATAGTAGAGAGAGCTAAAGGCTAAAGAAAAGCAAAATAATTTGTCAGCTAAATTTCTTTTGTAAGTAGAAATGGGAGTTGAAAACTAAAGCATATCAACTGCTCTTTTATTCAATTCTTAGAGCTCCCAAATATATTTGTAAGGTTCAATAACCTTTTATTTCCTTAAAGTCTTCATACTGATATTGAGGTACTTAGAAAGTCCGTTTTGAGTCCTTGGTATTTCCAATGAGCTGTGGGGTTTTGGAGAAAAGAAATTACAAACCACTCCAAGAAAAATCCAGATGGAATCACATAGAGTCAGTTATGAATAAAATGACTAAATAACAGCAATAAATAAAAGCAAATAAGGCATTATAGGGAATTATGTTTATATGCTTAAGTTCTACATTCCTTCTTACTTCCCTCCATTATATATCATTGCTAATATGGAGGTTCAGTGGAAGTAAAGTGGTGATGTCTCTTAAATAATTAACCTCAAGAGTTACTAAAACTATCAGGCAACATAACTCTCAGCACCAGCAGGGTGCTTGGATAGAGACAATTTGAATTTCAAAGTGTATCGATAAAGATTTATATCTAATAGGATTATACTTCTGTTACCTAGAGCCAAGGTACTGTCACCTAAATTGTTTTGTATTCTCTGACATCTCCACTTTGAGAGTGGCAGGGTGAATAGAGGGAAATAGTTGAATGACAGAGATATTTCATAAAAGAGATTGAAGTAAATCCATGACATCATATATGTGAGAAAAAATGTTAAGGATAAATAATTGTGGTTTTATGTCATACTCAGAAGATAAATAATGGATTCCTTTGGCAAAGATTGGAAAATCAAGAAAATGAAACAATTTGGAGCATTAGGGGATAGAAAAGGAAGGTAATGAATTATTTTTCTGGAAATTTGTGTTTGATAGTAAGTGATTTAAAAAAAAAAAACTCATCAAGATGAAATTGTAAATGGTAAATTGCAGCTATAGGTCTGCAAATAGTCCATATAGTGGTTGTAGTTAGTCTACAAAAAAGGATGTGGTCTTCAATAAAAACAGTGTTATTAAAGAAGAGCCAAAGAATTTCTAATTGGATTATTGAAGATTCCCATCCAAAGACATTGCAAAAGGAAAAACACATACCCACAGCCACACACAAAAAAGTAAAAACAAAAACAAAAACATAGGTAGACCAATAGTGTCATATTCCCTAGAAATGTATAAACGATGAAGATTAAAATGATCACTGTATCTGGCAAACGGGAAAAAAAAAGTTAAATTGTAGTTCCCAGTAGAATGACAGACACAAAAATCAGAATCTACACTGTAAATTAAGATAAAAAAATACTGAAGACTCTTATAAAATGTGTATAGACTATTTTCTTAAGTGTGATAATTAAACTATATATTTCTAGAAGATGGTAGATAGGTAGGATAAATAGTCTAGCATGAGCAAAATGGGAGATATTTCTGCATATTTGAAGGGTGAAGAAAAGCAATCATAGAAGAGCATAAAGATTTTAGAGAGAGAAGAGGCAAGCTCTCAGAGGAATTTGGGGGTCTCAGTGAGAGTGCAGGGAGCAGATGGAGAAATTCATTTCCGTCTTAGACTGTAGGGAAGGACAACAGGAGAGGGCAGTAAATGAATTGCTTATGCTAATTGACTTGCATCTTTTAATGAAGAAGGAAGTGAGTTCATCTTCAGAGAGTAAGTTTAAGGTAGTCGGGAAAAATGGGGGCTTGGGAGAAATGAGAATGTTTTGTTCACAAGTGTAGGAAGTACACAATCTAATAAAATGAATTTCATAATAAAAGGATATTGGACAACAGTCTTTGCACAAATTATCTTATGTAGAATGAATTATAACCAAGTTCCCTTGGTTAAATTATTTTGCAGGGAATCATTAGCAAATATTTCAGTCAGACAAACATGTTTAAGTACTTGCTAAGTACCAAGAATTGTGCCAGTCATAGCGAAGTAGATTGTTGGAGATTGGTATGATAGGTATGGCACAAGTGATCAAATTGGTTTGGACCTTAGTGAGGTTTACTTAAGAAGTCCAAACCAGGCAACTCATCAAGTATAACACTAAAAACCTAATGGACTAGCTGAAGTGAAGGGGACAAGTCATCAGATGTCACAGTAAAGGCAATGATTACATTCAGGAATTATGGAGAGGAATATGACAATGAAGGATATGAAAAAGTTAAGATTTAGCAGAACTTCAGATTCAAAATCTTCTAGATGGAACATTGTTTAGTTTATGTTGTATGATGGATGTAATTAGGTTAGTAGATTTAAATAAACAACTTTCAAAATTACCTTAGGAAATCAGAATCAATAATTTCATATACTTTGTTTAAAGTTATTATAATGGAAAATTGTAGTCTCTCACACAATAAATTTGAGTGAGGGGGGAATCTATTATATAGGCAAAATGTGGAAGTGGCAAAAGTAAATTTATGACTCTATTGACCTTAGGGGAACTTTTGTTGTTGTTTAAATCTTTTCAGTACCTACCTATTCATGACTCCATTTGAAATTTTCTTGACAAAGGCAATGAAGTGATTTGTCATTTTTTTCTGGTTCACTTTGCAGATGAGGAAACTGAGGCAAAAAGGTAAATTGAGTTATCTAGGGTCACACAGCTAGTAAGCAAATGAGTAAAGAAGTTATATTGAAATATTTGGTAAAAATCTACATATGAATAGAGATAGAAAAAAAATGGTCTATTTTAAACTGGAAACTTCCTAAAACCAACAGCTGTATCTAAACATGCTGAACATGTGCTTCTTGATGATAGTAGTGGTAAAATAGCAATCCAGTTGTAGCAAAATTAATTCATACTTGATTCTCTGGTGAAAAGATACCTTTTTTGGCTCCTGTAAAATTTTGAAGTGGAAGTAGAAGAGTTTTGAATCTTTCTTTAAATGTCTTTATTAATATTGGAAGTAGGACTTCCCTTCATCTTCCCTAAAGTGTTGCAGAGCATATTGTGAAGCCAGAAGGGAGTATCAGGCTCTTTATTTCATTGTTTAACTGATATTATTTGAGGAAACTCATTCATTTCCTATCTTCAACACTACCAGGAACACTTCTGGGCAGATAACTCTTTTTTACTACTTATATTTGCTCTTAATTGACTCCTAATTGGTTAATTTTATGTTTAGCTGTAAATTAATTACAAATTTATTTATTTATTTATTTGCTTTTTTTTTTTTTTTTTTTTGCTGAGGCAATTGGGGTTAAGTGACTTGCCCAGGGCTATACAGCCAGGAAGTGTCTGAGACCAGATTTGAACTTAAGTCTTCCTGACTTCAGGTCTGGTGCTCTAACCACTGTGCCACCTAGCTGCCCCTACAAATTCATTTTAAGATAAAGGATTATCATATCTTTTTTTAAATAGCAGCAATTTTTAACATGCATATCTAGGACATTTCAGAATTTATAATTTGATGTCTAATGATTATATGACAATTGTAAAAATGAAAGCTCATAATTAAATTTTGAAATATTTCTTCAAACTGGGAATTTGATTAGTATGCATAAGGTGCCATCTTATCAATGGCTTTCTTTGAAATGCTTTTATAAAGTGATATGAATGGTATAATTATACTCCATAAGATGAGCTATTTATACTGTTTACCTCTTAGAGTCTATTAAATTTACATAATTTTGGTATTATTTTAATAGTCCTGGCAAGTCCAATCCAGGCACAGTCATGAAGTGCCTAATGTGACTTTTGCTTTTTCTGAAATTATTGAGGTAAATTCTGCTTCCTTTGGCTTTTCTATCCTGACTCTTTCTACCTATCAATCATCTTTTTATATTGCACTATTTCATTATGCTGACTACACTTCTGCATGGAGCCTTGAAGGTCCTTTGAAATTTATATACTTCACTCTAACAATCACACTCTGCCAGTCATCTGTAATTGCTTTTGTCTACCTCTTCCTCACTCTTAAACTTTTTTACTGGTCTTTATGTGGATTTCTATTTTCTATACATTGATCATATTCTTTTATTTTGCTATGACCTGTAATCTTTTCATTTTAGATTGTTACTCTCTACACTGAAATTTTTTTCTGCTAACCACTATAGCTTTAGAGTATCTTCTACATTTACCAAATTTCTTTCTTTCAAGATTTTTGGTTTTTGTTTTTTGGTGAGGTCAGCATCATTGAGGCAGATAGTTTAACTTTTCTGACATAAGGAACTGTTCTGAAACTAGACCTATAACTATGCCTGGGAGAATAATGCTTTCATTAGTGCACTATCACTGATAGTAACAGGTAGTAGAGCACAATTCCTTTGCAGAAAGGTGCATTTATGGTCTTACAGGAATTCACTAGGATCCATCATGTCCATAGATCCATTGCCATGCCTTGTACTCTTCCTTCTCAATCCCCATGGGATGTCAGAATCTTTGGGACATCCATGATCTGACTGTTCCTTACATTATTACTATATTATCTTCATGACCACCCCCAAGTGAATTTGTCCAAAGTAATTTTATGGCTCTATTGACCAGAGAGAACTTTTGTTGTTGGTTCAATCTTTTCAGTAGTACCTACCTATTCATGACTCCATTTGAAATTTTCTGGGCAAGTGATTTGTCATTTCTTTTTCTAGTTCTTTTTGAAGATGTCAATATTAATTGACTTGGCTAGGGTCACACAGCTAGTAAATGTATGAGGTCAGATATGAACTCTCCCCAGACTAATGTTTTATGCACGTAAGTATCTCACATAGGGGAGGTCACTATGAGCTTAAACACTTCTACTCAGTGTATTCTTTTAAAAAAAAATATTGAGTTATTTTTAATATGGATTGCTTTATGAATCATAGTGGGAGAGAAAATCTCAATGTATTCTTGCCAATATATGAATACCCACACCTGTTAAGTAGTAGAAACTAGGGTCAGAAGACTGCTAAATTGGAACTGGTAGCTAAGGTATTTTGTTACACTAAATCCTACAGTTCTATGATCTTATTTGATTTTTACTTCTTTCCTTATGAAGTTTTTCCTGTTGTTTGGTTGTAGAATAAAGCCTGGCGTAAGAGTTTCAAATTTTCTTTTCAATTGTGGTACCATCTGGCCCTAAATCAGTTCCTGCAAGTCATGCATTATATTACAGGTTCTGTAACCACCTGGAATCCTAGTGCCGCAGTGTCTTACCTGTTCTGCCTGGGATCTACATGGTGCTAATGCTTTTTTCTTTAATTTTGTGATTTCAATTACTCTAGATTTTTTATTATGGATTCATCTTTTAATTTCATTACTGTTTTTAATTGACTCAATTTTTCTCATCACATTACTTCTTCAAATTCTCTAAAAGCAATCTAGAAACCACTTCAAGGAGTGTTTTTGATTGTTTTTAAAGAAATAATTTCATGGAAACTGAGTGGATTCCCATCAGCAGGAGAATGGCTGAATAAGTTATGATATATGAATGTTATAGAAATCATTCAGCAGGATAATTTCAAAGAGGCCAGGAGAGACTTACATGAACTGATGCCAAGTGAAATGAGCAGAACCAAGAGATCATTTTACATGGCAATAAGATTACATGATGATCAATTCTGATAGACATGTTTCTTTTCAACAATGAGATGATTGAGGCCAGTTCCAATAATCTTGTGGTAAAGAGAGCCATCTACATCCAGAGAGAGGATTATGAGAACTGAATGTGGATCACATCATAGCATTTTCACTTTTTGTTGTTGTTTGCTTGCATTTTATATTCTTTTTTCATTTTTTTTCCTTTTTGATTTGATTTTTCCTGTGTAGCAAGACAATTACATTAATATGTTTGCAGATATTGGACTTAACATATTTTTACTATGTTTAGCATGTATTGGATTACTTGTCATCTAGGAGAAGAGGTAGGGGAAAGGGGGGAATATTTGGAACACAAAGTTTTGCAAGTGTTAATGTTGAAAAATTATCCATGCATATGTTTTGAAAATTAAATAGCTGAGAGCACCCGGGCGGAAGTGGTGCCCATGAAGCAGCAGCAGTGTGAGTCAGGCAAGCACAGAGCCAGAGCCGCAGGTGTCACCACCCGGCTCCTGGTGCTTGGATTCTTGTCTCTGTCCTCCCACTGGTCCTCGCCGCCACCATGAACTTCAATAAAAACTTCATTTTCTCAAGCCCAATATCGTGTGCGCCCCCAACTACAAATTGTACGAGAAGTGCAGTGCTGGAAATCGAGAAGATAGTTCGGGACTTTGTGGCCCAGAATAATGCAGTTCAAGTTAAACATGTCATCCAGATTGTATCCCAGGAATTTGCTGTCTCTTAGCACCCTCACAGCCGGAAAGAAGGTGTCATTGGGCTGGCAGCCTGCTACATTGCATTGGGCAAGAAGTCTAGATTGTATTTGAAGGAGTTGGTTGAGCCTGTGCTGACATGCTTCACTGATGTTGATAACGCGCTGCTGTGCTGCTATGCCTGTGAAGCCCTGTACAATATCCTCAGGGTGGCCCAGGGCTCTGTCCTGCCCCACTTTGATGTGCTTTTTGATGGGCTAAACAAGTTGGCCGCTGATCCAGATCCCAACATCAAAAATAGCTCCACGTTCCTGGACCGCCTCTTAAAGAACATCGTGACCAAAAACAAGTTTGTCCTGGTGAGCTTCATCCCCTTGCTGCGTGAGAGGATTTACTCCAACAATCAGTACCCCTGCAGTTCATCATCTCCTGGATCCTAGTTCTGGGGTCCGTACTGATATTAATCTGTTAGATTACCTGCCTGAGATCCTCAATGGGCTCTTCCCATGGGAGACAACAAAGAAATACGGAAAATGTGTGAGATGGCTCTCAGAGAATTCTTAAAAGAGATTAAAAAGAATCCCTCCGGTGTCAAGTTTGCTGAGATGGCCAACAACCTGGTGATTCCCTGCCAGAACCCAGATAATCTGATCCAGCTCACAGTGATATGCGGATGAGGGAATTCATCCAGCTGGTTGGCCAGGTGATGCTGCCCTACTCCTCAGGCATTCTGATGGCCGTTTTGCCCTGCCTGGCATAAAATGACTATAAGAAAAGCAGCAAGGGGATGGCCAGCATGTGCAACCAGATCCTGATGAAGCTGGTCCCCTCTGAAGACAACAAACTAGACAAGTAAAGGCCCAGGACCCTGAACCATCCAGAGACTAGCCTCGATTACGGGGCTATCCCGATTATGGCTAAACCGAAGGTGACCACCAATGACTGTTCGATGCTTCCTGTGATTCCACTCCAGCCATCTCTGAAGGGCTACCAGTGACACAGAACCTCGATGAGATCATGCAGGTGCTAAATTGCCACCTCAGTGACCCAGCCATTGGGATGATGACTAAGATCGGCATCCTAAAGTGGCTCTACCACATGTATGTCAAGACTTCCTGGAAGATGTTCCGACACAGATAACCTTTTTTTCCCCACCCTATTTAGCACCTTGTCAGATGAATCAGGAGAGGTCATCCTGAGGGACCTGGAGGTTTTGTCAGAAACCTCATCATCCCTTGTAGGCCAAACAGAAGGTGCTAGCAGCTTCGAAAGCCCAAAACTGCGGATCAGCCACTCAGAGCTGCAGGCACCCCCCCTCCAGCAGAGCCAGCCTTCTGGGTCTGCCTGGTCCCAGAGGTCTGCAGTATTTGCCTTCTTCTCCTACCATGAAGTCTTACTTTTACAAGTTCATGATCAACTTGATGAAGAGGTTCAGCAGTCAGCACAAACTCCTAGAGAGCAGCGGACCTTCATCATCAGGCAGCTATATCTACTTGAATGCTGAAAACATCTTCCACTCTGACCAATATCCTTCTTTGAGAAATCTTCAAACTTGTCTCAACAATGGTTGACACGCTCAACACTATCTTACTGACCTCCACAGAGGTATTCCAGCTAAGAAATCAACTCAAATATCTGAAGACTCTGGAGAACCACAGCTTGTTTTGTTGCCTGTCCCACTCCTGGTGTCTAAACCCATCACCACAGTGTCCCTCTGCTTCTTTACCCCAAACTACCAGTATGCCTACGACCTCATCCAGAAGTCTGGTGACCTGGAGTTACTGTGGACTTTCTCATTGAAGGGAACAAGCTTGTGCAACTGATGGAGTGCCCCATTTTCACATAACTGTGCATGCAGCTGCTGGCATGAAGAACAACCCCCTACCAGATCAAGGCCCTGTGGGGGCTGCTCATGCTTTTCCCCCAGAGCAGTGCTTTCCTGCTTCTCTCCCACTACCTGCAGTGTGTGCTCATTCCAGAGCTCATGCAGATCAATGATAATGTGAAGACAGCCCCCAACTCCCTGAATATGGATTCCCCCAGCATGGACTACGTGGAGTAGTTATTGCCATAGTTATTCCCTTGTTTGTCCTGTGATCCTATCCTGTGCCACTGATCGACTACTCTATTTCTTAGCCAGTAGCAAATGGTTTTGATGACTGCTGCTTTATAATACCCCTTATAACCGATTTGGCCATATCATACAAATTTTGGTATGTTGTCTCATTATTGTCATTCTCCTGGATGAAATTATTGATTGTGTCTATGATTTGCTCTTTCACCCATTCATTCTTTAGAATTAGATTATTTAATTTCCACATAAAATAAGACAAGAAAATGATATTAAAGGAATTAGAGTAGGTCATGAAGAAATCAAATTATCACTCTTTGCAGATGATATGATGGTCAACTTAGAGAACCCAAGAGAATCAACTAAAAAACTATTAGAATTAATCCACAATTTTAGCAAAGTTGCAGGATACAGAATAAATCCACATAAATCAGCAGCATTTTTATACATCACCAACACAATGCAACAGCAAGAGATACAAAGAGAAATTCCATTCAAAATAACTATCGATAGTATAAAATATTTGGGAATATATCTGCCAAGGGAAAGTCAGGATCTATATGAGCAAAACTACAAAACACTCTCCACACAAATAAAGTCAGATCTAAACAATTGGGAAAACATCAAGTGCTCTTGGATAGGTGGAGCAAATATAATAAAGATGGCAATACTACCTAAACTAATCTATTTATTTAGTGCTATACTAATCAAACTCCCAAGAAATTATTTAACTGACCTAGAAAAAATAACAACAAAACTCATCTGGAAAAACAAAAGGTCAAGAATTTCAAGGGAATTAATGAAAAAAATGCAAATGAGGGTGGCCTAGCTGTACCAGATCTAAAACTATATTATAAAGCAGTGGTCACCAAAACCATTTGGTACTGGCTAAGAAATAGAGTACTGGATCAGTGGAATAGGTTAGGTTCACAGGACAAAATACTCAATGACAATAGTAATCTAGTGTTTGATAAACCCAAAGACCTCAGTTTTGAGGATAAAAACTCACTATTTGACAAAAACTGCTGGGATAATTGGAAACTAGTCTGGAAGAAATTAGGCATTGACCCACACCTAAAACCACATACCAAGTTAAGGTCAAAATGGATTCATGATCTAGGCATAAAGAATATTATAAACAAATTAGAACAATGTAGGATGTTTTGCCTCTCAGACCTGTGGAGGGGGAAGGAATTTGTGACCAAGGAAGAACTAGAGATCATCATTAACCACAAAATAGATAAGCTTGACTATATCAAGTTAAAAAGTTTTTGTACAAACAAAATGAATGCAGACAATATTAGAAGGGTAGCAGTAAACTGGGAAAATATTTTTACATTCAAAGGTTCTGATAAAGGCCTCATTTCTAAAATATAAAGAGAACTGACTCAAATATATAAGAATTCAAGCCATTCTCCAATTGATAAATGGTCAAAAGATATGAACAGACAATTTTCAGACCAAGAAATTTAAACTATTTCTACTCACATGAAAAGGTGCTCCAAATCACTATTGATCAGAGAAATGCAAATTAAGACAACTCTGAGATACCACTACACACCTGTCACATTGGCTAAAATGACAGGAAATGATAATGACGAATGTTGGAGGGGATGTGGGAAAACTGGGACACTGATACATTGTTGGTGGAACTGTGAACGGATCCAACCATTCTGGAAAGCAATTTGGAACTATGCTCAAAAAGTTATCAAACTGTGCATACCATTTGACCCAGCAGTGTTTCTACTGGGCCTATATCCCAAAGAGATTTTAAAGGATGGAAAGGGACCCACATGTGCAAAAATGTTGGTGGCAGCCCTTTTTGTAGTGGCAAGAAACTGGAAATTGAAAGAATGCCCATCAATTGGAGAATGGCTGAATAAATTATGGTATATAAATGTTATGGAATATTATTGTTCTGTAAGAAACAACCAGCAGGACGATTTTAGAGAGGCCTGGAGAGACTTGCATGAACTGATGCTGAGTGAAATCAGCAGAACCAGGAGATCATTATACACAACTACAAGACTATACGATGATCAATTCTGATGGACATGGTTCCCTTCAACAATGATGTGATTCAAACCAGTTCCTATTGTTCAGTGATGAAGATAGTCATATACATCCAGAGAGAGGCCTATGGGAACTGAGTGTGGACCACAACATAGCATTTTAACACTTTCTGTGAATATTTCCATGCATTTTGTTTTCCTTCTTAGGTTGTTTTTTTCTTCTCTTTCTAGATCTGATGTTTCTTGTGCAGTAAGATAATTTTATAGATATGTATACATATATTGGATTTGTCATATAATTTATCATATTTAGCATGTATTAGATTACTTGTCAACTAGGGGTGGGGGTTTGGGGGAAGGAGGGGAAAAGCTTGGGAAAAAAAGTTTTTTGCAAAGGTCAACATTAGAAAAATCACTCATGTTTTTAAATAAAAAGTTTTTAATAAAAAAAAATTTAAAAATTAAAATTAAATTTTTTTTAAAAAATTAAAAAATAATAATAATTTCCACATAAATTTTGGTCTATTTTCCCGTGGCCTTATATTGCATGTGATTTTTATTACATCATG
>JAJPUD010010890.1:5767-42317 GCA_023553655.1 Myrmecobius fasciatus | reverse complement strand
GTCCCAATAATTTCTTATATAAATAACCTATTTGCTAGGATTTTATCTAAAATTTTGAAATTTAAAATGCATTAATAATATCGATATGCTTTTCAATCTCATACCATTCCCTGGTTTAGGTATTTGAACAATATTTATCTGATAAAAGGATTCTGGTAGGGTACTTTATCCTTTTCCAAGAATGATTTGTTTAAGTATGGGTACTAAATGGCTTTTAAAAATTGGATAGAGGGGCAGCTGGGTGCCGAAGTGGATAGAGCACCAGCTAGGTGCTGTAGTGTATAGAGCACCAGCCCTCAAGTCAGGAGGACCTGAGTTC
Organism: Myrmecobius fasciatus; assembly: GCA_023553655.1. Taxonomy (NCBI): domain Eukaryota; kingdom Metazoa; phylum Chordata; class Mammalia; order Dasyuromorphia; family Myrmecobiidae; genus Myrmecobius; species Myrmecobius fasciatus. The sequence goes on along the minus strand of JAJPUD010010890.1, from coordinate 41,998 downwards.
AAATCTGATCTCAGACACTTCCTAGCTGTGTGACCTGGGCAAGTCACTTAATCCCAATTGCCTATATATATATATATACTGGATAGAATTCTCCTGGGAATCTGGCAGAACCAGGAGTTTTTTTCCTCTGATATTTCCTTTTCAGCTAAATTGGTTTCCCCTTGGGGATTTTGTTCTTTATATCTTTATGTGCTCTTCTGATAATTTGTGTATTTTAATATATTTTTAAAATATTGTATTTCTTTTCTGTTATCAGTTTTGATAACTGCAAAATATGTTCTGATTATTTCTCTGATTTTTCTCATTATGTTCTTGATTTTTATCTTTCTTTTTAAAAAATCAAATTAGCTAAAGGTTTAATTTTATTGGTCTTTTCAAAAAGCCAGCTTTTCATCTTATTTATCATTTCTATGGTGGTTATTTACAAAATCCATTTTATGTTATATTATAATATTATATTATATTCTAAAATCTTTCCCTAAATTTTAATCTCCTTTATACTTATTTTTTTTACCTTTAGTTTTACCTCTTGCTTTATGCTTATTTTAGACATGTTTATTTGTTGGCTTTCCCATTTCTAAAAGTGCACATTCAGTTTATTAATTCTCTCTTTTTCTGGGTTTTTTTTTTTAATGTTATGTGATTTTTCCTTGAGGACTGCTTTAGCTACATCCCAGAAATTTTGGTATGTTTCATTAGTACAATTTCCTTTCACATTTTTAATATTCTTTCTTATAATTGTTTCTGATTTGTTCTTTGACTTATTTAATCGTTTAGGGTTTCATTTTTAATTCTGTATTTGTGATCCCTGAGCCAATGACTTTTTATTGCAATATATCTATAAAGTATATATTACACTCTTTTCCAATGATTTCTGATTGTTCCATTCAGTGTAGTCAGGGAAATCAATTAATTAATCTCAGTTAAGTATTTATTTAGGACTTGTTGTGAATAGAGTATTCTACTTAGAGTTGAATATACAAGAATAATCATTTTTTAAAAAAGAGCTATATTCTATTGGGGAAATGGTATGTTCAAAGAAATATATGTATAGATAAATGCAGAATCAATGCTTGGTCATTGTGAAGGGGATGACTATAGCTGGATTGAACTTTACATAAGTGCTGTACATAGTGCTGCAATTGAATTCTGAATAATATGCCACACACTGTGATTGGAGCTGATTATATAGATTAAAAGAGGCAGCTCTAGTAGTGCATTCCAGGTTTGAGGAACTATCCATGCACAAATATGGAAATAAAAGCTATAGGTTTCATATAAAATTCATTCAGAACATTGGTTTGACTAACCTATACTATAGAAAGGGAAGTAAGGCATAATGAGAATAGTAAGATTCTTTTTCTTGACCACTACTAAGCTCTCTCCTGAAGAAAAACAATGATCTTATAAGATAAATAATGAAATAAGAAGTCAGGTTGGTGGGGGAAGGAGAGTAGGAGATGGGAAAAGGAGGGTAAGGGATGGATGGTAATGAGATCAAGGAAAATATAATTAAAAACTTTATGTTAAACTTTTTGCAGGAATTATGGCTAATTCTATTTCTAACTTTGTAAAAGTTAGCCTCAGAGTAAAATAACTTTAAGGTTAAATAACATTTATTTAAATAAAAGTTTGAATAGACTTTCTTAAACATAGAGACATAGACTAGAACTTGACAGGAATTTAAGAGTTTATCTAATCTGTTGTCTTCTTTTACACCTTAGAAATCTGAGTCTAAAGTCACAAAGTAATTGCCAGAGCCATTTCTCATTGTAGAATTTGCAGTATTCCTATTTTGCCACTTTGGGATTTCTCTCATGTAGTGTAGATTTTGCTATATAAATTAAGAGATTATTGAAATTATATTATTCCCTCCCTAGTTATGCTGATTATCATTTACAGAGTGTGGTTGATAAACACAATAATATGAATGAAGTTGTCCAAGAAATGGTTACATATTTTTCCCTTCATTTTTTTCACTACTTAAGTATTAAAACATCCTTCAGCCTTCTTTCAAACATATCAGATAAAAAGAAAATATGCTTAGATTTTTTTTTCTTAATGTTGATGGTGACCTTAATCCCTCTGTATCAGGAATTCCTAGCCTTTTTTTTTTTTTTGGTCATGGAATTATATGGTATCTTGCAAGGCATTTAACTTCCATCTTAGAATAATTTTTTTTAAGTGAATAAAAAAACCACACAGTATTTCATTGAAAAGGAGTTATCAACATATTAAAAATAAACAAAAAAAAAAACAAATTTAAGAAGCCCAAGTTAAGAATCCTTACTCTAAATGCCATTTAACCACTCTTTGGTTATTTATATAAATTCTCTTCTAAGTAGGATAGTTAACAAGCCATCCATGCTCTTTTATCATGTGTTACTATTGGCCTGCTGTTGAGTAAATTTTCAACAGGAAAGTCTACCCAGTATGTCCAGGGCTTTGTTCTTGCTGTCTTGAACCATTATTTAAATGCTAGTGAGGAACATGGGCTGTCCGATCATCATATGATCCTGCTTTATGTTTATTGTTTGTATCTTTTACACCACTTCTTGGTCTGTAATTCTTTCTAGCTCATATGATAGGTGGTGCAGTGGATAAAGTTTGGAATCAAAAAAACTCATCTTTGAGAAGATCTGGCTTCAGACTCTTACTGGTTGTATGACTCTAGACAAGTCACTTAACCCTTTTTGCCCCAGTTTTCCTTATTTGTAAAATGAGCAGAAGGAAATGGCCAACTACTCCAGTATTTTTGCCAAGAAAAACCCAAATGGGCTCACAAAAAGTTTGGTACTATTGAAAAACTACAAAACAATAACAACAACTTGTGCTATAACTTAAACATTTCCCACATGGCTCTCTTATTTGCTCTTTTGATGGTCTACAGCTTTTAATATCATAATCATAGATTTAGCACTGGAAGTGACTTTAGGAGTCATGTAGTTTCAGTTCTAATTGCTCCCATTTTAAAAATGAAAAAACTCAGAAAAATTGAGATTTGCTCACATTCACATAGTAAATCTAAGAACAAAGATTGACTAATCCTACTTCGCCCCTCGTGCCATCATCTTTCTCCAAATTCAACATTTTTTCCAAGTAAAATACTGCACTACTTTTATTGGGGTATTCTATGACTGTAAGTTGCACATTATTAGTGGAAGAATATTAGGGTTAATTTTTTTTTTTAAGATAGAAGCTCAGAGTCATATCACTTAGTTTCCCAAATGTAGTCTGTCTTGCTCTCCTCTTAGTTTTGGGCCCAGTCCATTACTCATTTATAGTGTCTGTTCAAGATATTTTGGATCAGCTCTAGGAGGGTGGTCATTCAGTTGTATATCATAGTCTGGGCAATGTTTTTTCTGTATCCTATGTATATAACTAGTGATAAGATGGTGATGATTGATAACATTAGTAATACTCTCTCAAGATTGTAAAGTGTTTTAGAGATATCTCATTTGTACTTCTTGACTGAGGTAGGTACTGAAGGGTACCCTCTTTTTACAAATGAGGAAAATGAACTTGAGAGAAGATAAAGTGATTTCTCACATTTAAATTGCTGCTAAGTATTATAGTCACTTTTCACATCCAGGTTTTTGTGTCTCCAAGTTAAATACTCCATTCGCTATATCTTGCTGTCTCCAATATATAGGTAGTTAGAATTTGCGAGGCTTTGCAATGACCTGTGGTTTTTGACAGAATATTATATCTGTAGAGAGTAATGTCTAGAGATCTAATCTAGTATAAGCAACCTCTCTTTGATTTGAACTTTATGCCAGACAGCCTTCATGACAGTGACTTTTAAACATATATCTATTTTTTAATAACTTGTTTTATATTAATTTAACCCCACAAGCATTTATTAAGTATCTTAAGTATTAGATGCTTAAGCATTAAGCATTAAATCTTTAATAATCAGAGGTTCTAGAGCAAAGATTCCTTTGTGATATCTCTCAAGAATTCTTATGATTTTGATTGATGGATGGTAGATATCTTGTGCAAGACCGTTAAAATGACATTTTACATAATCAAATGCTTTTTAAAATAATAAAGACAATGAACTTTTTTATTCTGTATAAAATATGTAACTTTAGAGATGTGGCCCACCATCCATTATGGTTTGGAAAAGGCTATCGTTTTTTTTTTTCTTGTGTCTTTGAAAAGTATATTCTCAAAATGTGTATTTGATTGCTCAAAGTATTTGGAGATAAATGTGAAGTCCTGTTTTTTTGGAGGGGGGGGAAACCCCTTTTGAGAGTGTGGTAACAGTGAAGATACATTTTATTCTATTTGCTTTACCCATCTTTTTTTTTTTATTCTTTTGCTTCTTGATCAATTTTTATTCTGCATAGCTCATAAGCTTCCACTATTAAATCATACATAGAACTGAAGGAATAAGAAACATATCCTGACCACAAAGTATAATTTAAAATGGTAATTATCAGAATCATTTCATGTTTGTTAAAAAAAAAATCATTGGGACAGACTAGACAAAAGAAAATGAAAAATAGTGGAACTCAATAGCCTACTTTAAAATTATTTAGGGAATAAATGATTTTATTTTGATTGATTGGAATGAGTTATAATTATTTTCCTGTTTTAAAAAGCTTTATGCTTTCTGATTTTTGTGTTATGTTCTTATCACAATGTAAATTGACTTCCCTTATTATATAGGGTTAAGTAGAACTCAGAGTGTATCTGAGGACATATGCTACAGTCTGCCCTAATAGATCCTACCTCTGAGAATGAGAGTACAAAGCTTATCATCATCTGTTCTGTGGTTAATCATTACTGCTAGATAATCTGAGTTTTGGCCATATGATAATTTTGTTTTTCATTGTATTATTGTGGTAATTATGTCTATTGGTCTTTTGGTTATTATTGTTAATTCTATTTCATTTCACACAAGTCTTCCTACATTTTTCTGAATTATTCATCTCTGTTGCTTCTTATAGTATAATTATATTTCATTATATTTACTCAAATAGTTTATTAATCCCTTCCCCAATCAATGGACTTTTATTTTGTTTACATTTTCACTACCACAAATAATGATAAGAATATTCTTTTATATTTGGATTCTTGCTTCCTGTTATTCATCTTTTTGGCATCATGTTTATACTTCAGTAAGATTTGGGTAATGTTTCTAAAATGCTGTATCTTAAATTAATTCTCTTCTACTTGTTAAAAGCAGAAAACTGGGAAAATCTGGGCAGCTTCTAGCAGTTGGGAACTCAGAAGTTGGGATATAACTCAGTAGTTGCATTTATGAAGATCTTGGATATGGTCAAGAATGTCCTTTCAGAATATAGTTTCGATTTTTTTTTTTAATGGAATGCTAACTCTTCTGTTGCAGCAAGCTTCATCTCACCTAGCCTGACCCAAAGTGATACTTGCTTTCTATATTATAGCATTGCCTTAAGAGTAGTGATGAAAAGTTATTTATTAAGCAGTTTTTGTGTGCAAGACACTGCTTTAGATTCTGGGGATATAAAGACAAAAATGGAACAGTTTTTGCCCTAATGGAGATTATTTTCTGTTAGGAGACATAACATGAACGTGTGTAAGTATGTGCAAAACCAATGCAGGGTAATTTGGGGAGTGAGATGCTAACAGCTGGAAAGTTTCAGTAAAGCCCTCCTAAAGGAGCTGGTGTTTGAACTGATCTTTGAAGGAAGGTAGGGATTCTTAGAGGTAGAAATGATTCTTAAACGATGGAATGCCTTCCAGGTGTGGAGTCAGCCTTTGCAAAGACAGAAACTGGTGATGGAGAATGGTTTTAAATGGCCAAAGGAGAATTTGTTTTTGTTCCTAGCCAAATAAGGAATCATTGTAGTTTATTGAGTAGGAAACAGCTGGTTGAATACATATATGGGATGAAGGAGAGCAAGGAGTGAAGGATGACTGTGTTTGTGAACGTTGGTCACTACAGTAATAGTGGAATCCTTAAGAGAAATCAAGAAATTGGGAGTAGCAATAATTTTTGGTGAAAACAGCATGAATTCTATTTTGAATGTGTTGTGGTGCCTTTTGGATGTTCTCTTCAAAATATATTGCAGATAATTTGCAAATAGAGTTGGTTAATGTAGATATGGCAGTTTTCCTCATATGGATGATTAATCCTGAAGTCACCAAAGGAGAGAGCATAGACAGAGAAAAGAAAGCCTTGGGAGAGTGGAGATTTGGAGTTTTTCCGTAGTTGGACTATTCAAAATAGGCCACTAGTTATTAAAGTCAGAGATAGGAAGTGCCTGCTGTCTAGAGAACTGGCCTTGATGCTCGGAAAACTGGGGTTAAATTTCTTTCTCTTGAACCATATTGGCTATATGACCTTAGTCAAATTCTTAACCTTTAGTAGCTCTATACAATTCTCTGAAATTGTTAGTTGCAGAGAAATTGCCAACTGGCTTTTGTTACAAGAAATTTCTTTACCTGAGAGATCTGTATACTCATGAAATCATGGGTTCATCTATTAACTTGTCTTTACTCCTAAAATTATTGATGTTAATGTTTAATTTTATTTTTAAAATACATCCAATACAGGAGTTAAAAAACAGGGCTTTTGTTGTTGTTGTTGTTGTTGTTGTTGTTTTTTAACCACAACTTTGGAATGTTTAGTTGCTTCTAAATAGTATATATTTGGGACTGGTTATGCTATGTAGTCTAAGAATTCACTTAAAATAATGAAAACAAACCATGAAAACCTGCCTCTGGTGGATTCTTCAAAATTACCTGATTTTCTCATCCTTTCTACTTATTCAGCTCTTTTTTGCTTATTCTATGCCATGAAATAATACAATAGTTTCTCAGATTGTCCCCTCACTTTTGCCTAGATAGATAGATAATGTGATTAATGAATTAAGTCTCTGCTAAGATTTAACAAAAAAGTAGCCAAAGAAAATTATTGTTAATTATTTTAAATCTAATTCTGAAAGGGTATTTATTTCAATGTCATCTCCATCAATAGATTTCCTTTCCCAGAGAGTCATCTTTTATATCAAAAATAAAAAAGGACAAAAGGAAAAAAAACCTTTCAGCAAAACTGACCACCAAGTCAGTAGAGTCCAACATTACATACGATATTCTGTCACTGGAGTTTACTATATTTATAAAGAAGGGAAGAAATGTATATTCTCATATTTCTACTTTATATATAGATTTGGCCATTATAATTTTATAATATTCATATAAATATGGTTGCTCATACTACTTTATATTCTTCACACGTGTTGTTGTGCACATGTGTACACACATGCACATGAACAATAATTGGTTTCATTCTGTTTTGACTTTCTTCAGGTATGTGTCTCAGTTAACAGTGAGATCTCTTGTGTAACATAATGTAGACATCTTAATTAATTTTTTTAGCATAATTTAAAATTACATTCTGTAATAGTTCAATGGTTTTAAAGATCTACCAGCAATGGAAATCTTACAATAAAGTCAGGAAACAAACGAGGGAGGGGAAACCCTGAAATAAATCTCCAGTACATTATTACAATAAGATGAAAGAAAGTGGTGCAAAAGCCTCCGAAGATAAGGTATGATTAATTCTGATACAATAATGAGATCTGCAGAAATGATGGGACAACCACAAGAACTTCTCAAAATTTTAATATTCAACACCCTCCTCCCCCTCTTCTTTTCTCCTATATTCTTCTTATTTTCAATTATCCTTTTTTTTTTAATTTTTATTTTATTTGCATAACATATGTGTGGGTAATTCTTCAACAATAACCCTTACATAGCTTTCCGTTACAAATTTTCCCCCCAACTCCCCACCCCTCTCCTAGATGGCAGGATATCCACTACATGTTAATTATGTTAAAATATTGGCAAATCGAATATATGTATACATATTTCCAAACTTATCATTGGTGTGCAAGAAAAATCTTATCTACACAAACGATATATCAGATAAAGGAAACACAATGTAAGCAAACATCAATCAAGGAGTATGAGAATGTTATGTTGTGGTCCACATTTCACATCCCTCTCTCTGGGTGTATATGGCTTTCTTCAGTGAACAATTGGAGGTGGTTTGAAACATTTCATTGTTGAAGAGAGCCATGTCCATCAGAATTGATCGTCATATAGTACTGTTGTTGCCGTGTATAATGATCTCCTGGTTCTGCTCATTTCACTCAGCATCAGTTCATGTAAGTCTTGGAGTCCGATATTTAAAAAAAAAAAAAGCATTACCACAAAAGGATGCTTCTAACTGAAGTGAATTAACTAATGGAGTATTAGCTTGTGCTACGAAATTCCTTTCTAGTTTCTAAAATAAGATGTCTTTCTCTGACTAAATTGAAGGAGAGTAAAACATGCCCTTTCTATATGTTTGTTTTGTTCTTATCATTGTCAAGCCAGATTAAACTAATGTGCCAATATATCAAATTTTATCTAAAATAATATATGGTAAAAATGAAACCTGCATATTAATACAAGCAGTGAAAGTATAAGCATTGTAAATTTTGTAAATTATTGCTCCTCACACAAATCATTCTATCTCTTAATTCTATGCCTTTGCTTAGAACTTCTGCCTTTTAGAATTCCTTATTGCTAAAGTACATTAAGCTTTTCCAGACCATCTTCTTAAGTGCCTTTTCCTCTTTACTTCTTAATATATTTTTTTAAAGAAAGACTTTATGCTTTATTTATAAGTACATGTAAAAAAAGAATCATTGAACAAAGATTCTTAGGTGAGGATGGAAAAGTTTCCAAAACATAGGAAATTCATATATATTTGTGAAATTAAGAGAAAATTATTAGGGTCCTAAGTACTCTCATTTGTTAATTGTTTTTTAAAGCCTAGTTTTAGTTCACCTTAGTCTTTATACACACACCTGAGACCAATCTGTAAGAGTTCATAGTTTTTTGTTTGTTTGTTTTGTTTTTTAATTTTAGGGCTGGAAGGAAGGACATGTTCTCAGAGAACATGCCCAACTTATGATGAGAACTCCATTTGTAAAAAGGCATAGACCTTGGGCAGAATCCAGGGCGGCATACTTTAGCATAATTCACACTGTACTTAGAATATCTTGAACTATGGTTGTTTATGTAAATTAACTAATATAAATTAAATAAATTAATAATTAAATGCTAGTGTTTTATAGAAAACACTTCCATATATTGGCTCCTCTAACTATTCTTTTGTCATTACTTTGTCTTCCCTTTGTCAAGGGTCATCTGATATTTAAAATTTTCAGATCTCCTGCCATACTTCTAATGGCAATTGTAAAATATTAATATAGAAGTTGTGATTTAAAAAAAAATTTTAAGGCTGTGATATTGGCTAGTTATATAAGTTTATTACTAAATATAATATTCTAGCATATATTAAATCATCCTACCATTAGTAGTGCTTGGTGCTAAATTTTGTAAACCTATGTTTGTATGTGTATATATATATATGTATTCATAATCGTACATATATATATATTCTAAATTGCAGTCCATGTTACTGTTCACTACCAAAGAAATCCACAAAACCACCAACCTTAAGAAATTAATACTACTTTAAGCTAACATAATAATCTGACTTAGATATTAACTTAAGTAGAATGCAAAAAGTGATACTTTATAAGTATAAAACAAAAAAAGACAAATTATGCTGCAGTATGAGACATGGGCAACTTACAGAAAATATTACAATTGTCAACTAAAATTATTTCTTCCGTGCCTTATTCTAAAGTGCAGAAACAATGACTTTTATATTCCAAAGTAGCAACTGTTTTATTTTTCTATGGATACTGCATACATTCATGAGACATTTTTCAATTTGAATATATTTTGATTTGATTTCTGATGCAGCTAAAATCACTTTTCAGGCATAGAGTTATGATTCTCAGAAAACACTATATTTCACAGTATAGGTTTCTTTAGAAATAGGCTGCTGTGCAAAGGCAGTACTATTACCTTGAATGTCTCTAGATTGTGATTATTAAATACTAATATACATGGGTTTAGCTGGGATAGTATAAAAAAAAGAATCCACATCATAATAAATCAACATAAATATTAGAACAATTGAGCACTTTTGATTTTTGCATCAATATTCATTAGGGAGATTGGTCTATAATTTTCTTTCTCTGTTTTTGTTCTACCTGGTTTAGGTATCAGTATCATGTCTGTCATAAAAGGAATTTGACAGGAGTCCTTCATTCTCTATTTTTTCAAATAGTTTATATAATATACAATGAGCACTTTTGGATTGAGCTGGTCCAGTGTCATGAGCAGGTACCTAGTGTTCTTTCTCCAGCTGTCTCAAACCTTAGTGGGTGAAGTGACTTTATCCACAGATTGCTTTTTCCAGAGATTGTGTTTGCTTGATACATCACCTGGCCTTAAGTTAGAGGGCTTAGGAGCAGGTGACTTGTTCCCTTCTGGAGTTTAATTAGCGATTCGTTGATACGACTGGAAACCCCCACTTTCAAGCCAGCAGTTCTTGTTTGGTGTGCCTGTTCCAGTAAGGGACGCAAACACGTTTCCTTTCTCCCACATGCTCTTAATGTTACAGCCCCCTTCAGCAGGAACTGGTAGATCTGAGGCTGCTGCCTTAGATAGTTTGGAACCCTTTTTTTTCCACTCAGTTGCACTAGTGTATTGCTCCAGTCTGCTGTCAGTCTTGGAGACAACTGCCATAGGGTGACTTAACTTGGCACCATTACTTTTCTGGATGGATTTATTCAAAAATTCTGCCTGTTCCTCTATCTTGAGAAATGAGCCTTTAGGAGAGAAACACTTAAATGGTTTCTTGTCATCTGATAGATCATCTTCTGGCATTTTCTGGTGTTTCTCAGCAGCCTCTGTCCTTCATCTTTCAATCTCCTCTTTTAGCCTTCTCTTTTCCTTCTCCTCTTTGATTTTTCTCATAGCCTCTTCTTGTTTCTTTCTTTGATCCTCCTCCTCTAGAATCTTTCTGTGCTCTTCCCTCTTCAATTTTTCAAGCTCTAAGGCAGACTCCTGCTGCTTTTGTTTTAGTTTCTGAAAGTCTTCACTCTCTGTCTCTCCCCTATGTTGGTGCAGCTCCTCCAGTCTCTTGCCACCCTGCACTTGGAATGTTGCCTCAGCTTCTCTGATGTCTGTGTTCCCTTTCCCAACATTTCAGCTGAAAGTATTCTCTGTGTGTTTAAGTTTATGAGTTGAAAGTTTGAAGTTTGACTTCTGGAAATCCTTTCTTGTGATCCCAAGTGCTTTTGATTTCCTCTTTGGACCCTTTGTCCTTGTTGATCTTTTCTTCTTTGATCTAATTTTCTTCAATGATTCTCTGCTTGGGCTTCTCTTTCTCTTTTTCTTCTTTCTTGTCTTCTTCGGGTTCCTTCCTAATCATTCTTTTGATAGGACTTAGTGATTGTTTCAGTTTCCTCTATTGTATATCTTTCTTGATGGATTAAACTTTTCTTTCTCAGAAGACTCATTTTCTGCAGCATCATTTTGAGCTCTTCTGTTGGGTAGTGAACCTGACTTTGATCTGTTATTGTTGGATCAAACTTCTTCTGGTGCTCCAAAGCTTCCTGGGGGCACTTTTGGCGATCTTCTTCCTGATGTGCCAGTCTCTCCAAGAATGCAGCATTATCACCTCCTTCAATTTGGGTGTTTGATATGGTGGTAGTTTTAGTTTCTTCATCATCCACATTGTTTTGGCCATTAACCTACACCTTTTCAGCCACTTGTCCTAAAGACTCCTCCTCTTCCCTTTGATGAATGAAGCCTCTCTTGATATGGGCTCTGTGATGATGTTCTCTAGTAGTCTCTTTGCTCCTTCTTCCCTGCGATCTGTGGCATATCTACAGCTAAGAATCAGTGGGAGCTGCTGCCAGGCCCTCACTGAACTGGCCCTTGTATTTATTTTATTTTCTATATCTTCTTCATCTCTGTATCAGTATCTACTTCATTTATGTGTTATTCTGTATCATTCTCCATTCACATATACTATATTTCACTTTTATATCTTATTTCATCTCCCCCAGAAGAATATAAATTTTATGAGAGCAGGGACTATTTCATTTTTCTCTTTATATCTCTAACATGTAACAGAATTTCTAGATCATTGTAGATATGTAATACATGTTTGTTGATTAGAGTTCCTTCTGGTCAAGATTCTATTATTCTATAGTCACTAGTCTTATAATTCTGGAATGTGGTATATATACTATATATGATTTCAGAAAGGTGGCAAAGCTGTTCATGATAACCATGTACACTTCACTAATTTAGAAATTTATGATTTTTGTGATTGTGATCAATTTGAGTCCTCCCATTTATATCATGATTACTCTATACCTTAGTTGACAATTCTCTCAAGTTGCTGAGAAAAATATAAAAACAAATTATGACTTGCAGATCCACCTTCTGGTTTTGAGCTTTTCTAAACTCAAAATACTCCTTTATCACCAGGCCTACATTGAAGGCCTTTCCAGCTAAGTAGCATCTGCCAGTTTGTGCTCCACAAGTATCCATAGATTTTTGAGAACACAGGATGATAACTGTCCCATGAGGCTCAATTAGTCTAGGAAATATGAAAGATTAATTCTCCTTACCTATCACCGGCTGTTAACTTAGATTGGTTCTTTTTCTGAAGGTTCTCATCTTTTCTTGTCTCAGCAATAAATTTCCGCTATGTGTTCATTCATACTTAAACTAAAAGAATAGCTATAGTTTAGTTATTACACAGAGTTTAGAATTAGAATCCAAAAAGATCTTGACAGTCTAAATCAGTGGGTTAAAATAAATGATCAATTTTTTAGAGTTAAATGTAATGCCTTGTACTTGGGTACAAGTAGATGGAGGCATAAAAAGTAGCTTTTTTTTCAGTCAGCCAATAAGCATTTATTGAGTGCTAGTGCTAAGCACTGGGGATTCCAAAAGGGCAAAAGATAGGCCCTGACTTTAAGGAGCTCACAGTCTAATAAGGAAGATGTCAAGTAAATATATATTTACAGACAAGGTATATTCAGGATAAATAGGAAAAAATTAGCAGGATGAAGGTATTAGCATCGAGAGGTGTTAGGAAAGGCTTCTTGTAGAAGGTAGGAGTTTAATTGGGACTTGAGGAACCTGGGATGTAGATAATGGGAAAGGAGAGCATTCTAGGCATGAGGAGGGCCAAAAAATATTTCTAGAGCCTGGAGATGGTATATTTTATCCATGGAACAACAAGGAGGCTGGTATCACTAGCTTGAAGAATATGTGTTGGGGAGTGTGTCACAAATTAATTTTTTTTATTAAAGCTTTTTATTAGCAAAACATATGCATAAGTAATTTTTCAACATTGACCCTTGCAAAGCTTTTTGTTACAAATTTTCCCCTCCTATCCTCCCCCTTGCCCAGGAAGTCTAATTCATGTTAATTATGTTAAAAATATTTGACAAATCGAATATTTGTATATATATTTATACAGTTATCTTGCTGTATAGGGGGAAAAAAAACCTGAGAAGGAAAACATAATGTAAGCAAACATCAATAGAGAGTGTGAAAATACTATGTTGCGGTCCAGGTGTGTCACAAATTTATGAAAGGCTTTGAAAACTAAGTAGATTATTTTGTATTTGATCCTGGAGTTTATTGAGTTAGGAAGGTGATGTGACTAGACTTGTGTTTTAGGAAAGTCACTTTGGTGGCTGAATGGAGGCTGAACTGAGTAGGGAGAAATTTGAGACAAACCAACTAACCAACAGGTTATTGTATTGGTCCTGGCATTAGATAATGAGAGCCTGTGCCGGAACAGTAACAGAAGGAGATGCGTTGGACACATGTTGCAAAAGTGAAATCACTAGACTTTGACAACATTGGATATGGGAGGTGAGAGATAGTAAGGAGTTAAGAATGACACCTAGCTTGCAAATCTGTTCTGAAAATGATCTTGAGGTTTCAGTACCTTATATCAGCAGTATGATGTCATAAAAATGCTAATGTGATATTGGATTACATTAAACTTTCAATAACAGGGAAGTGACAATCCAACTGTATGGGGCCCTCCTCAGACTTGACTATTGTGTTCAGTTTGGGGTAAGCTTGTTTAAGGAAAAGCTTAATTTGGAGAGTGCAGAAAGATGGAGAAGGGGTCTGAGTACTGATGGTAACCAATTCTTATCTGATACATTTAGCCTATATAAGAGAAGACTCAAGGGCATTGTGATAGCTGGTTTCAAATAGATGGATGAAGGAATATGTTTGTTCTCTTTGGTCTCAGAGGACCAAACCAGGAACAATAGATAGAAATCATCATGAGGCAAATGTGGAATAAGTAAATGGAATGTACGTGGAATGAGTGATGTTAGGGGTTCTCATTCTGAGAAGCAAAAATTGTACACGTTTGCTATGTATTTTAAGCGGTGTTTTACATTTGGATTAGATTAGATGGTCTTTAAGATCCCTTCCACCTCTCAGATTCTGTGATTCCTAATAATGGATCAAAATTGGGTCCAGAATAAAATTTTCTCTGGTATTTCTTTTTTAAACATTAAAATTATCTTGGAGATAAATCTAGAATTTGTCAGTTACTTGCTCTTAGCGTACAGAAACTATAGAAAACACTTCTGTATTATACCACTTTGTCAGGTTTGGGATCTGTTCCTGACATTTAATCTTATTCTTCTGGTTGAGTGATCTTTAGTATACTGATACCACTGTGATTTCTTCTTATCACTTCACTGATCCCCACCCAAACATCTGTAATGCTCCCCCCTGAATTTATTCATATATACATTTCTTTTTTCTTCAGTGTTATTCCATCCCTTTTATCTGATTTGCTCTTTATTTAAAAGAAAAAGTAAAGTAGTATCATAGTAAAATGGATGTATGATCCAGTCCCTGAAATTAGGAAGACATTTTTAAAACTCTGCATCTCATATATACTAAATTTGTGACTTGCTGCAAACTACTTAATCTCTCAATGCCTCAAGAAATTTTATAAGACTGTAAATTGCAGAACAATGACAAATATGCATGAGTAGAAACAATTTTCTATTATGTCTAGATGGAAAAATTTTAAAATAAGGAGCTATATTTTAAAAAATATTTTACTAGTGAGTCTTAATCATAAATTTCAGGGCTGTTATTTTAGGCAAAATTGCTTTGTATTAATTAAACTTCCTCATTTACTTGTTACCTGTACTTTGCACATTTGTGTATAGATGTCTGAAAATGAGAATTATTACTTTAGTACTTACCTGTAGAGGCAAATAGGCAGATGTTGTAGTGCATAAAATGCTATTGTTGGAGAGAGGGGGACCTGAATTCAAATTGAGTCTCACATACTAGCTTCAGAATTCTGAGCAATATGTACTTGTGCTTTCTCTCTCTCTTTCTCTTTCTGTGTGTGTGTGTGTGTGTGTGTGTGTGTGTGTGTGTGTGTCTCTTTTTCTGTCTCTCAAATGTTACTTTATTCTTTCCCAATTACATGTAAAAATAACTTTTTAAATATTTCTTTTTAAAAAACTAAATTCTAAATTCTCTCCTCCTATTTGCTCCCTGCAGCCACAAATAATTTGATATAGGCTATACATGTGTGATATTTCTATATTAGTCATGTTGTGAAAGAAAACAAGACCACCTCCCAAAAAAATATGAAAAAAGTGAAAAATAATATGCTTCAATCTATATTCAGACTCTCAGTTCTTTCTTTGGGGGTGGTTAATGTTTTTTTTATTATAAGTCCTTTGGAATTATCTTAGATCATTGTATTGCTGAGAATAGTTAAGTTATTTACAGTTTATCATCATACTATATTACTGTTACTGTGTATAACGTTCTCCTGGTTATGTTCATTTCACTTTGTATCAGTTCATGTAAGTCTTTTTAGATTTTTTTGAAAGCATCTTTTTTGTTATTTTTTATAGCAGGGTAGTATTCCATTATAATCATATACTATAACTTGTTTAGTCCTTTCCCAGTTGATGGGCATCCCTTCAGCTTCCAGTTCTTTGTCACCACAAAAAACTGAGCACATCTCTGAATCTGCTTCTCAGCCCCAGTTTCATCATCTGTAAAAATAGGGATAACAATAGCACCTACCTTGCAGGGTCATTGTGAAGATCAAATATGTTAATATATACAAAGCACTTACAAACATTAAAGCACAATACAAATTCTGATTCTCAGTGATATCTGATTCGGAGAATTATTATTATTTAGGGATATAAAGCTTATACTTGCTACCTTGTTAGGGACATTATGAGGAAAACACAAAAGCCTTATAGAAATAGCATCTGATGTTATCTTGGTAGTGGCTCAAATGTTCTCCCACATTCTACCTCATTACCTTCTGGCTCTCCTGGCTTTCTTCAAAATTAGGCTCAAATCTGATTTTCTGAGTTTTTCCCAGTTTAGTCCACTGTATCACATCCCTATTCCTCTATCTGCAATGCATTTCCTTTGAGAATACACATAACTGATTTATATATTTTCCTTTATAATGTGACTCCTTTGAAGATTATATTTTTGCTTTCTTTGAATTCTCAATGCTTGGCTTATCTCTAGCACATATTAAGCATTTGCTTTTCAGTATGATGATAGTGATCATTATCTCTTAGAAAACTGAATTTCTTAGCTAGAAACTTTGCTTTGATGAGTTTTTTTGTTTTTGTTGTGGTGGTGGTTATTTTTCTTTCTCTAAGAATGAGCTTTCCTACCTTAGAATGAGGAAATGAAAACAAATTAATGTCCTTAGCTACCTTAGGCTAGGAAATTTGAGTATTCTGATGTTAACCAATCAATCAGTACAAATATTGGCCCCTTGGATTATAAAAAAGTTCACTCTTTCTAAAATTCTCTTTAAGATGATTTAACCAAACCTTCTCTTGTAAAAGGTAAATAAATGCCTCAGCAAGATTAAGAATTAGGCTAATCACATTGTTAGTTATTTTCTGATGCATAGTAGACAAAAGTTATACTGATGCTGTGAAAGTTTTTATTTTGGAGAGGGAGATCCAATTTTGGAGTAGAATGCTACCTTATAGTGCTGCTTATAGATCAGTGGAAGAGAGGTATCACCAAAAAAAGGACAGTGTTAGCAAGCCTCAAAAAGAAACATTGTCTCAAGAATTTTGACATAGAGCTAGTTCAAATGTGTTCTGTGAATAATAAAGCAGTGCCCCCCCCACACACATGTGCGCCTGTGGGTGGGCCTAGTACTTCTCATTGGAAAATTATACAAGCTACTAAGTATTCCTAAAAGTAAATTTGATTAGTCAATTCATTGTGATTTTTCTCTAAAGAATGACAATATTTAAATGCATAGAAAACTATTTTATAAGGTTATGGTTCTCTATTTCAGTAATTATTAAACTTTTTGGTTTTATAGACTATGCTAATCATCTTAAACTATAAACACCCTTAAGAAAAAACAAAAGCTAAATAACACTTACCTAACCCTCTCTATAAATGCATTGTTTTTGTTGAAGTAGAATGACAACTGGTTTTTACTAACTATCCTAAGTAAATTATTAATTCATGGCAGAAGTAACATCTTAGGTATGATGATGTTATTAAGAGTAATTTAGGAGATCAACCTTATAGTCTGTATCTTGAAGAGTCCTCGTGAATTACACTTTGAAAAGTATTCTGTTATGTACTATTTGAAAGCTGTTTTAGAAAAAAAGCAAATTTTTCAGGTTTGCAGGGTATTTTTCTATAATATATAATTGAGGGTAATCTTGAACAAGTAAAAATCTAAGGTTTTATTCACTTTGCCAGTAAAGATTGTCATGTGCCTGAAATATCACAACCTTTATGGCCTTAGTTTTTTCATTTGTAAAAAGATATGGATTGGTCTCAGTGATCTCCAAGGCTTCTTTCACATCTTTAATTCTATGATTGGTATGTATTAAGATGCATCGATATAAAAGAGTATGTTTAAAGTCTAGGATCTACCTATCTTATTCCCCTCTCCCCCCAGCAAAAAGTTACACAAACATGGATAATTACTCTGTGTGAAGATAATAGGGGCAGTAATGGTATAATATTACATTTACTGTTGAATACAATCAAATGTGCTGGTGGTTTTGCTGAACTAGAGTTTTTTCTTTGTTTAAATGTTTGTTTCAAGGGATAGCTTGCTGAATAGGGCAGAAAGGAGAGATATATTTGGAAATGAATGTAGCATAACAACAAAAGCATCAATAAAATTTTTAAAAAATTAAGTGGAGTCAGCACTATAGTGGAGCTTTGCAGATTCTAATATTGTCTGTTAATGTTTTCTTGAAAACTATTTTTATTAAGGAGGTGTAAAATTTTTTTAGCCTTGTAGCCTCTTTTTTCTTATTAATGATAACTAACATTCCTAAAAGCACTTTAAGGATTGCAGAAATGTTTTATGTATTTTGTATTAATTGGGCCTGATAACACTGTGAGGGTAGGTACTATTATGCTTATTTTACAGTTGAGAATACAGAGACTTCTCAGATTCTCAAGGATAAGTGACTTGCCCAGAGTCTGAGGCAGGATTCAACTTTAAGTCTTCTTAATTATAAGTCTAGCCTTCAGCATTTAATGATGGATTAATAAAAACGTTTCATTACAATTAGTATAAGAAAGTCACCAACCCTTATCTACAAAATCATATATCCTACATAGTAATTATCCATATTTTGCTGTTTAGAAAGTTCCTTCTTATAGCAGCTCTCTGGAAGTAGATGTTGTGAGTTATCTGCCACTTAAAGATGAAGAAACAGTAGAGCTTATGATTTGTCGATTCTAAGCAACCAAACTCAGATTCAAGTTAGTGCCTTTTCTGTTTAATACCTTGCCTGCCCAGAAATCATCTATATTGAGTGAGTGGGAAAATATGAATTAGCTTATAAAATAACTATTCATGTAGACGTGACAATCAATCAGAATGTGCTATATATCATTCTGTTATAAAAGATTTTTCTATTTATTTTATTTTCAAATGGGCATTTACTAAGTATTTGAATAAATGAATGAAACATCATTTGTTAAGTTTGTACTCTATGTTAGGCCTTGTGTTAAATACTGGAGACAAAGATACAAAAAGCAAAATAATCTCAGAACTTAAGAAGCGTATATACTTCTAGTCAAGACAACCCACAAAGTGTTGATCAGCAGGGAGGGATGTTTTGGACAGGGAATTCACAAAGTTGGCTAGTGGAGTCATCAAGTAATTGATTTACAAAACCTTTCCAGTAATGATCATTTTGATTTGTTTATTGTTCCCAAAGGTGGAAAGCTGGAAGTGGAATAGAAGGGACAGAATAAAAAAGGGGATGTTCGGTGGACATAGGATGTGAAAATTGCCCAAGAGCAGCAGTTCTTTGAGTGTGGGTCAGACTTGTTATGGAAAACTGATCATAGTGATTTTTGCTTTATAATGATTTCATGGTAGAAAAGTAGAAATATCTTTGGAAAAGAGGTCTGACATAGCTTAGTAAGCTTCTTTGTGAGTGAAGGTGTGAAAACTACTGGTTCTCTGAAATCACACTACATTTGATGAAGTTGACAATAAATGAACTCACTGAAGGTGACTTAATGAAACAAGAGGCTTCATCTTGTGAATTTTATGGGGAGTATCACATCTAAGACTAATGCTTAGAAAGGGCTAAGTGTAGAAGTAAAACTACAAAAACCTCTATAGTTCAGTTTCCTTTTCATTAATAATAATAAAGACCCAGGGCCAGAAAGTCAGATTGTAAAACTGATACTAAAAGCTTTGAGTTCTTTGGGGAATGCCATCTTTTCAGTGATATATATATATATATTTTGGTCCATAAAACTGCTTGCCTTTCTTGTAGTTATTGATGTAAGTTATATTCATGTGAAATTTACTAGTCAGTATTTTTAAATAGGAAGAAAACTTTTATTTTTTTATTTTTTATTAGAGCTTTTTATTTTCAAAACATACACATGGATAATTTTTTCAACATTGACCCTTGCAAAAACTTGTGTTCCAGTTTTTCCCTTTTTTCCCCCATCCCTTTCCCTAGATGGTAGGTAATCCAATATATGTTAAACATGGTAAAAAAAAACATATGTCAAATCCAATATAGTCATACATATTTATACAATTATCTTCCTGCACAAGAAAAATCAGATCAAAAAGGAAAGAAAATCAGCAAGAAAATAAAATGCAAGCAAACAACAACAAAAAGAATGAAAATACTATGTTGTGATCCACACACTCTATTCCAACAGTCCTTTGTCTGGGTGTAGATGGCTCTCTTCACAAGATCATTGGAACTGGCCTGCATCATCTCATTTTTGAAAAGAGCCACATCCATCAGAACTGATAATCATATAATTTTGGTTTTGCTGTGTACATTGATCTCCTGGTTCTGCTTATTTCACTTAGCATCAGTTCTCTCTGGAATCCTCCTACTGATCATTTCTTATAGAACAGTAATATTCCATAACATCCATACACCATAACTTATTCTGCCATTCTCCAACTGATGAACATCCACTCCAGTTTCCAGTTTCTTGTTATTACAAAAAGGGCTGCCATAAACATTTTTGTACATGTAGTCCTTTATAGGAAGAAAACTTAATACTTCATCCTGCAATTTCTTCCAGAACAAAATTTACTTATAGCATGTAGTATTCACGACACTGGCACTTAATGGTTGTCTCCACTTCTTTTTGGCTTTTTTAGTTTTAAATGTTATGATTTACCCCCTGGCAGACAGGCTTTAAACCATTATTAAACAAACATTTATTAATATTGTATGTCCATCACTATGGTAATACATAGAGAAGGGCAAAAATAGTATCTGCCCTGAAGGAGCTCACATTTTAATAGGAGAGATAGCATATGAATAACTACGAACATACTAGATATGTTTAGAGTAATTTAGAGGTATTATTAGAGAGAAAGCATTAACATGAAGGAAGACAAGAAAAGAAGGGTTAGATTTTAGATGAGACTTAAAGGTAACCAGGGAATCCAGGAAGGGGATGTCTAAAAGACAGTTGATGATGTTAGACTGAAAATCCAGAGAATGGTTTGAACTGGTTTGAACAGATAAGTAGATTTGAGAATCAATAACACAGAGATGATTTTTATGAGTTTTTCAAAGTAATTTAGCCATAAAATGATGCATAGTTTCAGAAAATTATCATCCATTTTTGAAATGGATGGTTGTTTTTAAAATGCCACATCTTGGCATTTTAGAGGGTATTCTAATCACTTTATCTTTTATTCTTATTCTTTTTCTATTTAATGATGACTTGGGAAAGATTAACTGTAGCTTCTTGGTTGCTCCTTTGCCACTCTCTGACTTAATGTCAACATTTAACAGACTTTGACTTTTCATTGTAAGACTAAACAACCTGTCCTGTGAATTATACTTCACAATGCCCCAATTCTACTTAGTTTCCTCACTTCTACTTTGACTACAGGAATTCAGGGGAAAGTACATTCCATGGAATATTAGGACAATATTAATGATGGCTATGAAGTCTTAGCCCTTTCAACCACTGTCCATATTTGTATTAGTCTTGCTAATCAGTTCATCACCACCACCACTACCACTGTCATCATAATCATCTTTATCATCACTAAGATTTGTAGAGTACTTATGATCTGCCAGGGATTGTGCTGAGTGCTTTATAATGATTATCTAATTTGATCCTCATAATATTGAGAGGTAGATATTTTTACCTGTCCATAAGGAGATGGAATGCATGTTTTTATCATTTTTCCTCTGGAATTGTGATTAGTCCATTGCATTATCCAGAGCTTATTGTAATCCAATCTATTAATATGTGGGCATCCATTTTTCACCTCAAAAAGAGCTACACATATTTTATAGTTAATATTTAGAGTTAATTTTACTTAGTACCAATCTTTCCCTTCATCTGCTATCTAATTCCCCTATCCCCTTCTCTGTAAGAGTTGACAAATGAGATTATATTCTTAAGCGTTTGCTAACTGAAGCAGTTTCTCAGTTGTTTTGCTTTTTCCATGCCAGCAAACTGAAAAATTAAAGCAGACTTACCAGCTAAAATTACTTATGGAATAATTATAATTGATATGTCTGTTCTTCCCATTTCCCCAATTGTTGTCATCTATAGTCCATTTAAATAGATCATTTTGACCTACCAAGGCATAGAAGCTAGGAATGTAAATATAAAAGCAATCATTACAAAAATTAAAGAAAACAGAATAAATAAATGAATGGTGAGGAATTAATTACTTGTAATTGGACTGTTTTGATAAAGTGAAAATTACAGCAATATTTGAATTAATTTACTTATTTTGTGTTGTACTACCAAAGGATTACTTTAGAGAGCTAGAAAAAAAAATTCATTAGGAAAAATATTCATCAAGGTAAATAGGCCAAGATTCTCAAGGAAAATAATAGAAAAGGGGGGGGGGTGAAGTTGTAGCAGATCTCAAACTACAAGGCAATATTCATCAAAACCATTTAGTTTTAGAAATAGAATGGTTAATCAGGAGTGTATTAAATACATAATACATGGGAAAAAATGATTTAGCACCATAGTATTCTATTATCTCCACACAACCAACTACTGGGGTAGGGAGTCAGTATTTGGAAATTGGAAAGCAGTTGTACAGAATTAGGTTTATACTATTACTTCCTTTCATTTCCAGTTAAAAATATTTCTTAATGTTTTGCTGACTCATTGTTTTCTGCCTGACTTATTCTAATTTTCAGGGCATTCTGTTCTTGAGTGAGGTTTTCAGCGAATTTCTTCTAAGGTGTCATTTTTCCTTGCCATTCTTTTCTCCCTAGCTTTGCCATTCTGTCTCCCTCTTGTTTCACTTCCTCCAGGTATTTCTGCAAGACCTCCCTCCCCGCCCCTCCTCTGAGGCATTTTTGTTACTTTTTGTGGAGTTACATAATAAGAGCCATTCCTCAGTAGGTAAATGGTCAAGGATATGAACAGGTAGTTCTTAATGGAAGAAATAGGGCTCCTAATCACTAATTAGAGAAATACAATATAAAACACACCCATGTTTCTGTCTCCTACATTCCTCATACCTGTCAAATAAGTAAAGGTGACAGAAAAGGAAAATGACACTTAGAGGGGCTATGGAAAGATAACTTTATTGATAATACTCTTTTTTGGGGGTCAAGGCAGTTGGGGTTAAGTAACTTGTTCAAGGTCACAGAGCTAGTGAGTATTTAAGTGTCTGAAACTGGATTTGAACTCAAGGCCTCCTAACTTCAGGGCTGGTGCTGTATCCATTGTGCCATCTAGCTGCCCCTGCTAACATACTTTTAGTGGAGCTATGAATTGATTTAGCCACTTTGAAAAACAATTTCAGATAGTACTCTACAAGTCCCTAAAATCTGTATACCCTTTAATGTGGTGATTTCATTACTACATTCATACATCAGACCAATAAAGAAAAAGGAGAAAAGACCCATGGAAACATGCTAACTACCTCCTCACACTGAAAATCTGATGGATGCAATTGTAGAAGGAAACAAATATTTTTGAATCCCAATGTTGGGATTTATTTTGTTTGACTCTACACTTTTGTTTGTTTGTTTTTTCTTTCTTTTTCTATTTATTTTTCAAGTGGGAAAGGGGGAGCTAAAAGTGGGATAGGCATAGAAAACTCTTTTCTCCTACCCCAAGAAAGAGAACAAAAGGAGTCACAGTCAGTATAGCTTTGAACATTTTGTGTTGAATTTGTTCTGTATTTTTTTAGAAGTAGTTATATTAAGAATACCAAAGGAAAAAAAAATTACTATTCCTAAATGGACTCACAGGAAAATTCTATCAAAAATGTCAAGAACTGTTACTATCATATATGTAACATTTTCAGAAATTCAGAAATAAAGCATCTTATAAGAGTCTCTATAGTCTTCATATGTAAGTTGGGGAAGGGTAAAGAACAGGAGAACTGTACACAAATATTAATCAGTTACATTTTACATTTATGGCAGTAATACATTTATATTATAGTTTACCTTTAAAAATGGTAAATAAAATCCTCCCAGAAACCAGTTTAGCTAAGAAATAATTGATTATGACCACATTGTATTTCTACTAGAAATACAAAGAAGGTTTAATATTAAGAAAATAATAAACAATTATTAATATATGAAAGCAAAAAATTTATCCAAACCACACAATTATCTCAACTAAAAACAAAACAAATTCCCCCACCCTCTCCCTGCAAGTTATAGGTATAAAGAAATCTTTTAAAAATGTTATTACCTAAAACCACAAACATGCATCAGAAGCCATCTAAGAAGCTTTTTCATTAAAAACTGGCATGAAGCAAGAATGCTTACTAATCCTATTATTTGATTTAGTTCTGGAAATGCTAGTGATATCAACAAGATTAGGGGGTGAAAAGGTATAAAAATAGGTAAAGAAAAAATAAAATTATCCTTATTTGCTGATGAAATGATTTGCTTTAAAAATCTTAAGTATTGAAGAAGATACTAATTGATAACATTAATAGCTTTAGCAAAACTCAGTATTTTTTCAGTGATGGCCAACTCTTTGTTGACCATTTGGGTTTTCTTGGCAGAGATACTGGAGTAGTTTGTTGTTTCCTTCTCTAGCTCATTTTACAAATGAGGAAGCTGAAGCAAACAGGTTTAAATGACTTGCCCAAGGTTACTCAGCTAGTATCTGAGACCAGGGATATTCACATTGATAATGAGATTGACACATGTTTTGCCAAAGCCAACTTGGTGTTTGGAGGCTTCAAAGGAAAGTATGCAAGAAGAGAGTTATTAATGATTACTAAACTGAGGGTCTACAGAACCATTGTGCTGATCTAATTGATGACCTCTCAAAGTCTCTCTTAAGAACTTTAAAATCTGCTTGCCATCTAGGGGAGGGAGTGGCGGGGAAGGAGGGGAAAATTTGAAACACAAGACTATGGAAGGGGTCAATGTTGAAAAATTATCTGTGCATATGTTTTGAAAATAAGAAGCTTATATATATACACACACACACACATAAACTTTAGAATTGATTTATGACAAGGGAGACACTGCTACAGTTCTACCCAACATGGCATACTCTCATCAGAGAAGGTGCTGTGCTCTAGCAGCAAAACAGAATTGAAGTAGTTCAGAAGAAATGAGATGCACAAGGTTAGAGAATCCACCCCAAATTTTTCTATGGACTATTTGTGACTGACCTGTGGCAGAATCTTTCGAGCACATATTGGCCTGATCAAACACAATTAGATGGATTGTAGCTTGATTCTAACCTAAAATGACATTATTATGTCATTTTGGTTTTCTCTGAGAACAAAGGACAACTACTACTACTGATTTGAACTCAGGGAAATGAGTCTTCCTGACTTCAGGTCTGGCATGGCTCCAGGTCTGGCACTTTATATATTGTGCCACCTAATTGCAGGTATTTCTTTTTTTCTTCTTTTTTTAAGTTTAAATGAGCACTATACTTTGTCAAAGCCTTTTTTATATATTTGGTTTTTTTTAAAAACTTTGAGTATCACGACCAGCAGGATGATTTTAGAGAGGCCTGGAGAGACTTGCATGAACTGATGCTAAGTGAAATGATCAGAACCAGGAGATCAATATACACGGCAACAACAAGATTATATGATGATCATTTCTGATGGACATGTTTCTCTTCAATAATGAGATGTTTCAAACCAGCTCCAATTATTTAGTGATGAAGAAAGCCATATACACCCAGAGAGAGGGATCTGAATGTGGACCACAACATAGCATTTTAACGCTCTCTATCGATGTGTGCTTGCAATGTTTTCCTTTTCAGATTTTTTTTCTTGTAGATATGATTTTTCTTGTACAGCAAGATAACTGTATAAATATGTATACACATATTCAATTTATCAAGTATTTTAACATAATTAACATGTATTAGACTTCCTGCCATCTAGGGGAGGGGGTGGAGGTAGGGGAAAAAATTTGTAAGAGAAAGCTTTGCAAGGATCAATGTTGAAAAATTACCCATGCATATGTTTTTCTACACATATAGGTCCTGTTCTTTTTTTTTCTTTAATTTTTAATAATTTATCAATTGGGGAATAGCTCTTATTTTTTCATAAGGTAGACTCTGTTTCCTATACATTTGAGAAGTGAAGTGTTCATTAATTTTTCCCAATTACAGTTTCTAATTATTTCTTCCTTGTTTAATCTTTTTCTTCTTTCACCCTGTCTCTCCTCAAAAGTGTTTTGCTCCTGACCTCTCTCTCCTCTAATAGGCCTTCTCTTCTATAGCCCTCCCTCCTCCTATTTTTCTGCAGGTAAGATAGATTTCTATATCCATATTGAGTTACCTGTATTATTTTTTTTGGTGAACCAATTCTGATAAGAGTAAGGTTTGCTCAGAGCCCCTCCTCTTCTCTTCCTCTCTACTGTACAAGTTTTTTCTTGTCTTTTTTTAAGGCAGATATTTTATGCCATTCCACCTCTCCCTTTTCCTTTCTTCCAGTACATTCCTCTTTCATCCTTTAATTTTTTTAGATATTATTCCTTCATAGTCCACTCACATCTGTGCCCTCTGTCTATATATACTCTTAACAGTTATAATGATGAGAAAATTCTTATGAATTAGAAGTATCATCCTCCCATGTAGTTATATAAACAAGATAAACCTTATAAATCCCTTGTGATTTCCCTTCTTGATTACCTCCTTATGCTTCTCTTGAGTCCTGAATTTGAAAGTCAGTTCTGGTCTTTTCATCATGAATGCTTGAAAGTCCTCTTTTTCCTTGAATTTCCACCTTTTCCCCTAAAGGATTATGCTCAGTTTTGCCAAGTAGATGATTCTTGGCTGTAATTCTAGCTTCATTGCTTTCTGAAATATCACATTCCAAGGCCTCCAATTCATTAATGTAGAAGTTGCAGAATCTTATATTATCCTTAATGTGGCTCCACTATACTTGAAGGATGGTTTTATATTTTTCTCCTTCATCTAGGATAGGAGGTTCAGAATTTGGCTATAATATTCCTGGGAATTTTCATCTTAGGATTCTTTCAGGAGATGATCAGTAGATTCTTTCAATTTCTAATTTACCCTTTGGTTCTAGAATATCAGGATGGTTTTTCTTGATAATTTCTTGCAAGATGAATGTCTAAGCTCTTTTCTTGATCATGGCTTTCAGATAAACCAATAATTTTAAAATTATTTGTCCTGGATCTTTTTTTCCAAGTCATTTATTTTTCCAGTGAGAAAGTTTACATTGCTTTCTATTTTTTTTCTTCGTTCTTTTAGTTTTGTTTAATTGTTGCTTGATTTCTCATAATGTCTTTAGCTTCCATTTGCTCAATTCTAATTTTTAAGGAATTATTTTCCTCAAAAAGCTTTTGTAATTCCCTTTCCCACTTGGGCAATTTTGCTTTCTTTGCATTTTTTACCATTGACTTTTTTTTTTTGTATCACTTAAATTTCCATAATTTTTACTCTACTTCTCTTACATGATTTTCCAAATCTCATTTGAGCCCTTCCATAGCCTGAGACCACTTCTTTTTTTTTCTTGGAGGCTTTGGATGTAGGAGCTTTGATTTTGTTATCTTCTTTGGAGTGCCTTTCTTTGTCTTCCTTGTCACCATAATAACTTTTTATGGTCAGAATCATTTTCTGTTGTTTGCTCATTTTCCCAGCCTATTACTTGGCTTTTAACTCTATGTTAAAGTAGGCTCCATTTCCAGGGTAGAGGAGGTAATATCGCAAGTTTAGGGGTTTGTACAGTTGCTTTTAGAGATCCTTTGAGGGACCTAAACAGAAGCACTCTTTTTAGCTCTGGAACTCTGAGGACGTTCCTGCTGCACTGTGGCTGTAAATTCTAATGTGCTAAAGCAACTCAGTCTTTCCTCAGGGCTGGTAAAGAAATCTCCTTCTGATAAGTTCTATCCCTTTTCTGTCTGTGGGCTAAGGCCTCCAGAAGCTGCCACCTCAACTACCGCCACTGTCTCATGCTCCTGATTTAGTGATTTTCCAATCCCCACTCACTCTGGTGAGACAAATCTTTGCTGCTGACATTCCAAGTTGTCTTTGGTGTCTGTTGGCTGAGAGATCTAGAAACTGTTCATGCTACCATTGACCTCTTTCTGGTTTGCTGACATTCGGCTAGGGCTAGGAATTTGTTGACCTGGCCTGGCTTGTGCTGGATTTCCACCTTTGTGCAACAGACCTTTCCTGCTGATCTTGTAAGTTGTTTTTGGCTGGAAAATTGCTCCAGTCTATCTTTTTGTGGGTTCTGATACTCTAAAATTTATTTAGAGTCATTAGATAAAGGAATTTGTAGGGGTTTGGGGGAGTAGTTGGGTGACTTCCTATCTTTATTCTGCCTGTCAAATCTTTTTTCCTGCATTAGTTAAAATAATCATGTGGTTTGGATTTATCAAATATTATGTTACTTTGCTCATTTGTTTCTATATATTTTTTACATAATCTGTTCCATTGATCAACTTCTGTATTTCTAATACCAAATTGTTTTTAGCAATTATAATTTTGCCATATAGTTTGTGATCTGATACTGCTATGCCTCCTTCCCATTTTTTGATTAATTCTCTTCATATTCTTGACTTTTTGTTCCTTTTAATGAATTTTGCTATTTTTTTCTAACTATAATATAATTTTTGTGTTGTCACTGAATAAATAAATACATTTAAATTGTATCGTCATTTTTATTATTTTAGTCTGACTAAAAGCAATTAATATTTTAAAAATTGTTTGAATTTCTCTTTATTTATGGGAAGAATGTTTTATAATTGTGTCCATATAATTCCTTTATATGTCTTGGCATGTAGACTTGAAAGTTTTCAAATTGCCCCAAATTATTTTAAATAGAATTTAGTTCTCTCTCTCTTCCTATAGGGTTTTGTGTGTAATATGTAGAAATGTTGATGATTTGTGTAGATATTTTATATCCTGTAGCTTTGCTGGAGTTACTGTTTTGCTAAATTTAGTTGACTTTCTAGGGACTCCCTAGGCTTACAATTATACTTCTGTAAAAAGTAATAGTTTTCTTTCTTTATTATCTATCTTTATTCCTTTAATTTCTTTTTCTTGTCATTGCTCAAGCTAAGATTTCTGGCATATCACTGAATAGTAATGGTGATAATGGACACCCTTGCTTCATCCTTGATCTTATTGGAAAGGCTTCTAGTTTATTTACAAAGTATAGTTTATTGTTCCAAATAGCTCTCCAAAATAGTTGAATCAGTTGATAACTCCAGTGACAGTGCGTTACTATCCCAGTTTTTCCATATCCTCTCCAACATTTGTCATTTTCCTATTCTGCCATGTTAGCCAATCTGATAGGTATGAAGTGCTACATCAGACTTGTTTAATTTTCATTTCTCTAATCATTAGTGATTTAGAACATTTTTTCAGATGATTATAGATAGCTTTGATTTTTTTCAACTGAAAACTGCTTGTTCATATCTGTTGTTCATTTGTCAATTGGGGAATGACTCATATATGTATTTTTAATAAAGCTTTTTATTTTAAAAACATATGCACGGATAATTTTTCAGCATTGACCCTTGCAAAGCCTTGTCTTTTAGATTTTTTCCCCTCTTTCCTTCCACCCACTCCCCTAGATGGCAAGCAGTCTAGTATATGTAATACATATTTAAATATATGTTAAATCCAATATGTATAAACATATTTATACAGTTCTCTTATTGCACAAGAAAAATCAGATCAAAAAGGAAAGAAAAGGAGTAAGAAAACAAAATGCAAGCGAACAGCATCAAAAAGAATGAGAATATTATGTTGTGATCCACACTCAGTTCCCACAGTTCTCTCTCTGGGTATAGATGGCTCTCTTTATCACAAGATCATTGGAATTGGCATCAATCATCTCATTGTTGGAAAGAGTCACATTCATTAGAATTGATCATGATTTATATTCTTATGAATTTCATTCATTTCTCTATATATTTGAGAAAGGAGGCTTTGATCATATAAAGGTTATTTCTCAGCTTTCTGCTTTCTTTCTGATCTTTGTTGCATTGGTTTTGTTTGTGACACAATCTTTTTAATTTATTATGATAAAAATGATCTTTTTTGTATTTCTTGTTTAGTCATATATTCTTCCCTTCTCCATAGATCTGACAGGTAGGCTATTTCTTGCTCTTCTGATTTGCTTATGTTATCTTCCTTTATGTCTGAATCATATAAACTGCTGTCTCTCACTTGATCTGAGTTCCTTGCAGACTCAGACCAGCAGATGAACTGCAAGTGTCATGCTAGATTACCTATTGATCTGAGACCCTATCCATGGTCTTCAAACAGTAACAGAAACACATAACTTCTATTTGCTTTTATTTTTGCTCCTGGCCCAATACATAGCTTCAGCCCTGGGACTTCTCTTCACTGTAGCACATCATTCCCCAGTCTACATTGATGTATTACCTAACAATTCTGGTGCAGGAGAAATAGAGTAGCTTAATTGACACCTGTTTCTGTTTCCTATATGTGTATTCTCAGAATTTAAGATAACTGCCTCTATAGTGTTTAGTGTTTCCATTACTGGAAAGTACCACCCAGACCCTTTCAATCTGAATCCAGTCCCCAGTGTCTGTAGACCTCTTTCTGCCTTCTTAGGCTAGGAAAATGAGTTATTGTGATTTTTCCTTCATTTTCCCCATCCTGACTCAGTGTAGTGATTTTTTCCAGTCTTTGTGGGAAAGTTGTTGAGACCATTTTGTCAGGTCTTCCTTATCCTCTGTATCTAAAAATCACACCAAATTTACTAAGATGAGGGAAGTAGAAAAAAGAACTAGTCTGAGTGAAAAAGACACAGTGCACCTTGACATACACTTGGGAATGATCTATCATTGGTTAGAGGGACTGAAATTCAGCATTAGAAGGAATTAATATAAATGTAATAGATGAAGTTAGAAGAATCATGAGCTTTCTAAGGGAAATGAGATCTATTAAATAAACAAATGAATTTTTTGTATCATATTTTTGCCTTTTTTTTTTAAAGGGAGGGTGATTTGTCTGAGTTAATTGCCAGCAAAAGTTTGTTCATTTATACTTTGTCCTAAATATGATCCATGAGATTCCTTCAGATTCTGAAATTCTGTGATTCTGTGACTTAAACTTGTGAATGTTTGAAATTTATATACTTTGGTCTGCTGATTTTCCCCTTTCCTCTTTCTTTCCCTCGTGGCTCTTCTTTGTACAGTTTTATCTGGTATTTAGGAAGATTGGATCACATTACCAGTAGGTGCATGAAAAAGAGACAAATTGCAATTTAACTTAAAATTCCCTAGCTCTTTCTGTTCTAACTTTGCTAGATCTGTTTTGCTTTTAATCTGTAAATCATTTTTAATATATGTGAATCGCATTAAGAATGTGGCCTTGCTCATGACCTCGTGAGATTTTTTTTCTCATAAGATACATAACTAAAACACATATGCTCTGCTTTTTCCATAGGTAAAAATCTCTACACCAATGAATATGTAGCGATCAAACTGGTAAGCAAAATCAATAATATTTGTGCTTATTTCATTTTGATTTTATGTGTTATATATGTTTACAGCAGCATGCAGTCAGGAAAATGACTAATGAAGGTTTTCTTCCCCCTTAACAAAATGGAAAAAAGAAGAAAAAAACAGCAACACTTAGCAATAAATCAAAAAAGTTTTAAAATATATTCACAGTCCTACATCTATGCATTTCTCATTTCTAGAAATAAGTAGGAAGTAGTGTTTCTCATATCTTTTTTGGGGGTCCATTCTTGTTATTTGTAATTTTACATCTGTTTTAAGTCGTTTTGTGGTACTGGTTCTTTTCATTTAAATTGATTTAGTCACTGTAGATAGTTTTTAGCTCTGCTTGCCCTACTGTATGTCACTTCATATAAGTTTCCAGGCATTTCTGTATTCATCATATTCCTTGTTTCCTTTGTTGTTCATTTGTTTGTTGTGTCCAGCTCTTCATGACCGCATTTGGGGTTTTCTTAGCAAAGATACTAGAGTGGTTTGACATTTCCCTCTCTAGCTCATTTTACAAATGAAGAAACTTGAGGCAAACATCATTAAGTGACTTGCCCAGGGTTACACAGCTAATAAGTGTGTGAGGCCAGATTTAAGGGAGATGACTCTTGTGTACTTCAGGCCTAGAACTCTATTCACTATCCTACCTAGGTGATCTTTTGTTTCTTTTAGTACGGTAATATTCCATTCTATTAAAGGATCACATTTTTTTTTTTAGCCATTCTCCAGTCAGTAGATTAGTTCCCATTCTGTTTCAAAGTGATGGAATGACCCATAAAGCACATTGTTATAATATCCAGCTTTGTACAAACTTTGACCAAAATATCATCTTTAAAAATCATAGAATAGACATACAGGTATGAGATATTATGAGACACCTTGCTTCCCAGCTCAACTAAAAGTCTAAGGAGACTTTTTTAGGATTTTTTTGAAGTAATCTATTCTAACAGCTTTAGTTTACAATAAATGTTCATTCAGTTTCTTATTTTAATTTTTTAGCACCTTCTTAAACACCTCCTTTGAAAGGCATTTACTACTTAAAAAGGTGAAGTTCCACCCCCAAAACTTAAAAAGGTCTTTGTTAAATGGATGAAATTTGCCTTCTTATTGATTCTGACTCTTTTTGGTGAGGTGCAATTAAACATGAGGCCTTTACTTCCCATCTACCTTCTGACCAGTGTTGAGAAGGGTATTTTATCTTCTCTGTACTTCTTTTTATAAAACATTTGAAATATTTTTTATCCATGGTCTTCAAACAGTAAGCTGTCCCTTTTTGTAATTGCCTAGGAAAATCTGAAGATATAATCAAGTCCACTTACATAAAGGTGATTATTAGCTGATATTTTAAATATGCTACAATGTGTCTTATACATTTCATTTGATCTTTTTAGTAACCTTTCAGAATAAATAATACAATTATACCCTCATTTTATGGTGAAGGAACCAGGGAATTTGTCAGTTAACCAAATTTCACACAACTAGTTAAGTGTTGCAGGCAGGATACCAATGCAAGTCATCTGACTACAAATCCATTGGGTTTTCTACAACATTAAATCTACCATTTTAGAGATTGTTTGCTTAATTTTTAAGGTTGATCAATGGAAAACTGGGTTAAAGTAGTTTATAACTTTTTAGTTTTATGAAACTGTCTCCAAAGTCTGACAAATTTCCCTGTGATTTCAAGAAGCTTTTAAGCTTTATTAGAAAAAGGAAGGAATTTATGGCTACAAGTGAGTAGGATCAGAACAGAATTCTTGAGATATTTTAATTCTGCTCTTTATTTGTCCTTAGTGAATTACGCTTTACTCTGCTTAGTGTCTTACCAACATGTGGACAGAAATGTAGAAGATAGAGAGGGCAGGAGAGGCCTGTAAATTACTGACACTTTTCAGAGATGCTTTCAGTAATATACTACATAGCATTTGGGGAGCATATTGTTTTCTTTATTATTATTTTTATTGTGAACTGATGGAGAAAAGGGAATGAGAAGAAAATAATATATTCAAAACAAATTCCAATACAATGGACTGCAAAGTACTAAAAGAATTCTTTTATTTATAGGAATTTGAATATGACATGAATGTGTTTTATAGTGAATCACACTATTTAAAGAGACTCTTGATTAAGCTCCCTACTTTCAATTTTTTTTTTCCTTTTCAGTCTGCATTCTCTGTAACTATGAAAATCACCTTCATATAAGGGCAGAATGACCGAGTTTGATAGATCTTTGAGGCCATATAATACAACTTACACTTTTACAAGAATCCTCCCAACAACATGTTACAAAGTGGTGCTCTAGGTTTTATATTAAGCTCAATGTTTCTTGAAGCAGTCAGGTCTACTTTAGAATTAGTTGTCAGGATGATTTTCCTTAAATAAAGCCAAATGTTCTAGGGGGATTCTTAATTAGTTTTGAGTGATTGAAATCCATTCCAAATCTAAGATTCTGTTATTCATTTTTATCTAGCAAATATGAACATTTATTTGTTTGATACACTGTGCTGGGCACTGAGGAAACAAAGACAAAAAAGATAAAAAACAAAGGAAACAAAGACAAAAATGACTGTATTCCTTTCCTCAAGGTGCTTTTGTATTACTAAGGGATACAACTAGTCATTCAGTAAGTCAGTAAATATTTGATAAATACCCACTATGTGTCAGGCACTGTGCTAAGACATAGTTTACAAAGAACAGTAAAAGACAGTCTCTTCTTTCATGGAACTCACAGCCTTAATAGGGGAGACAACATGCAAACAATTTGTAGGCAAACTATATATAGGATAAGTTGGAGATAATCAATAGAGGGAAAGTGCTTGCATTAAGAAGAATCTGGAAGGACTTCATATAGAGGATGAAATTTTAGCAGAGTCATGAAAGAAACCAAGGAAATCAGAAGATAGAGGTGTAGAGGGAGGACATTCCAGGGATGAAGAACAGCCACAGAGCATATCTGGAGTGGTGAGATACAAAGTAAGGACTGACCAGATGCCAACTTGCGGCTTGGTCATCTACTATCCAATTCCAGATCACTGATCTAGAATGTATTGAGAGGAGGCCCTCTGCATGAGAGTGATATTCTTTTTTTTTTTTTCCAAAACATATGTATGGGTAATTCTTCAACATTAACCCTTACAAAGCTTTGTGTTACAAATTTTTCCCCCCTACTCCCCATCCCTCCCCTAGATGGCAGGATATCCACTACATGCTAATTATGTTAAAATACTTGACAAATCAAATATATGTACACGTATTTCCACACTTATCATTGTTGTGCAAGAAAAACAGTATCTACAAGAAAAAAAATCAGAGAAAGGAAACCCAATGCAAGCAAACATCAATTGAGAGCATGAAAATGTTATGTTGTGGTCCACATTTCACATCCCTCTCTCTGGGTGTATATGGCTTTCTTCAGTGAATAATTGGAAGTGGTTTGAAACATTTCATTGTTGAAGAGAGCCATGTCCATCAGAATTGATCATCATGTAGTATTGTTGTTGCTGTGAATAATGATCTCTTGGTTCTGCTCATTTCACTCAGCATCAGTTCATGCAAGTCTTAAGAGTGATATTCTTGATAGTAAGGCTCTCAGCAGTGTATCAAGAAAGGAGGAAGTAGGAAAGCTAGCAACAGTAATGTGGCTCAGACCTTAGACTCAGAATACAGTCTTGCATCTAGCATTAGTCCCAGCATGCAGAGAAATAACTAGGGTAGGAATTCCATACCACAGAGAAACATAACAGTCCTCCAATCTTTCCCTGAGTTCCTAGAATGATACAGCACTCAATAATAATCCAAGAAAACAGCAACAGGATCAGGCCAGATCTTTCCTCTACACATGAAGCAGAATTCAACATTAACATCAAAGTCAGGAAATAGGCTGGAAGGGTTAGTTTTCCCCCCCCTTTTAAAGACTCCTACAATGTTGAAATGTAATGGTGATAGATAGGAAAAACAGATTGGATACAAATTCAACTAGAAGCCCTGGAAGAGGTAAGGAAAAGATTAAAATTTTTATAAATTAAATGAAAATATGAGAATAATTGGAAAGGACATTAAAGGTATAGGAGAAAGAATTGGAAAGGAAATTAATAGCCGCAAGATAAAGAACCTTATAACCAAGCAATAAACTCTCTAAAAATTAAGGTGAACTAATTATAAGCCAATGACTCCATGAGGCAAAAAATATTAAAACAGAGCCAAAAGATTAAATATATAGAAGATAAAACTTTTGTCATAGCAAAAACAATTAAACTAGAAAACAGATTAAGGTGGGGAGAAAACTGAGAATCATCAGATTATCTGACTATTCTTATCAAAACAAAAGCCTCTACATCATATTTCAAGAAATCTTAAAAGTACCTAGATCTTCTAGAACCAGGGAGGGAAGTGAAAATAGAACCAGCTCCTGAAAGAAACCCTAAAATGAAAACCCCCAGGAATGTCATAATTAAAATCTAGAGCCGATAGGCCACATCCCCCTAAAAAAAATTTCTGTAAGTAGCCATAAAAAACCATATCATAGTCAGACTCACACAAGATTTAGCAGCTACTACTTTGAAGGAGTAGAGAACTTGCCAGAGAAGAAGAGATAGGAGCTTATAGCCAAGAATAACTTAATCACTAACTATATTTCTTCAGAGGGAGAAATATATCTTTAATGAAATGGAAGACTTCAGAAGCATTCTTCATGAAAAGGCTGGAGATTGAAACTTGGAAGTTCAGACACAGAATTTAAAGCATAAAAAGACAAATACGAATAAACAGTGATGAATAAATAAGTATGAACTGCTTATTTTCTAACATGGGGAAATGATACCCATGTCTCCTCTGA
>JAJPUD010010889.1:23013-58203 GCA_023553655.1 Myrmecobius fasciatus | reverse complement strand
GTAGTGGATATCCTGCCATCTAGGGAAGGGGTGGGGAAGTTGGGGGGGAAAATTTGTAACGGAAAGCTATGTAAGGGTTATTGTTGAAGAATTACCCACACATATGTTATGCAAATAAAATAAAATTAAAAAAAAAACAAAAAAAATAATAATTGAGTTTAGAAGAATGCCTTCTTTTCTTCTTCTTATAATTTATTTAGTATTGGAATTAACTGTTCTTTGAATATTGGGTAGAATTCATTTATAAATCCATTTGGACAAATAAGTCTATATATGAGATAATAGGTCACCATAGTCAAATAATTCAAGACTTACCTTCTGGGGATGATGCAAATAGGTTGTGATATAGAAGACATTGTCAAGGAAAATGATTGAAAAGGAGACAGTTGGGGCAATGAAGTTAAGAGGAGGACCTGAGTTCAAATAAAGCCTCAGAAATTTACCAGCTGTGTAATGCCCATCAAGTCACTTAACCCCTGCTTGCTTTCACACAAAAAAATTTTTGAGAAAGAAAAGGAGACAGGTGGTCATGATGAGACAAGTCAACAAACATTTATTTTTTTTCTTTTTTTTTCCCTGAGGCAATTGAGGTTAAGTGACTTGCCCAAGGTCACAAACCTAGGACTTGTTAAGTGTCTGAGGTCACATTTGAACTCAGGTCTTCCTGACTTCAGGGCTGGTGTTCTATCCACTGTGCCATCTAGCTGCCCCCAACAAACATTTATTAAGCACTTAGTATATGCTAGATTTGAGAATAAGTATTAGAGATACAAAGAAAGGTAAAAACAGTCCCTACCCTCAAGGAGTTCACAATGCAACAGATAACATGTAATAACTATGTCAAACAAGATCTATTCAGGGTAAATTGAAGTTAATTTCTGAGGGAAGGTACTAGCATTAAGGGGGATGAGGGAGGAGAGATGTCAGGAAATTTTTCTTGCAGAAGGTAGGACGAGTTTAAACTTGAGAGAAATAGGGATGTCACTAATCAGAGACAAGGAGGGAGAACATTCCGGACTTGGGGGCAATGCTCTGAGTTAGAAGATAGGTCATGTTCAAGGAAGAGCAAGGAGGCCAGGATCAGTGGATCCTAGAATGCATGAGGGAGAATGAGGTTTAAGACTGAAGATGTCAAGTTATTTATACCACAGTATTTATTTTTAGTTTTTTAGTTTTTGATAACTTAAATCTGCACCAGAGAAAAGAGTAAAAGGTAGGGTTGGTGGAAGTACAGGAATTTTGGTTGATGATAGAAAGTAGAGCAAAGGGAATCAGCTATACTCTCTACCTCCCAACTTTCCAATCTGGCTTCCAAGTTAATTTGCACCACAAGTATTATGGGGATTAGAAAGAATTTCCTTCTCCACTTCCCTTTGCTTGATTGAAGTTTTCCTCACTGAAGTCAGCAGCATGATTTGAAAGGGAATTAAGACTCCTGACCTTGGGATATGTGAAGAGTTAAAGGGAATTTGGACCATCGACTCAGAGAAGAGTTTAGAGGGAGACACCCTGAGAACTACAAATACAAAGGTCAGATTTTGAAACGATTAAGGATTACTTCCTAGAATAGAAAAAGCTAAATCTGATCTTAGAATTGTAGTTAAAGATAGGCTAGATCTCTCCATCATAGGGGGAAAGAAGCCATGGTTCACAAGATGGCAGCAGGGGCAACCAAAGAATGGCAGACAGTAGCAGCAAACAGCAATTTCAGTAAAGAGGCCTAAAGAGGAGGAGGAGTCAATGGAAATAGCCCAAAATTGGTCTGGCAGAAAGAAGAGAGCCACAGAGGATTCCAGTTCAAGAGATCAAGCAGTCTGCCCAGTAATATCATCAGAGGACACTTGAATTGCCCTCAGCTCGTGTTACCATTAAGGCAGATTCTTGGATCACATGTGTTCTCTTTCCCCATTAGTACTGTGTTAAATTACGGAAGACTTGTAACCCTTTATGAATTGTGGAAATCTTGTCCCTTATTTTTGCTGCTTAATATTTTTAATTTTATGAGATCAAATAATTTACTTTAATGTGTCCTGTGATTTTTTTGCTGAGGCAATTGGAATTAAGTGACTTGCCCAGGGTCACACAGCTGGGCAGTGTTAAGTGTCTGAGACCAAATTTGAACTCAGGCCCTCCTGACTTCAGGACTGGTGCTCTATCCACTGTGCCATCTAGCTGCCCCACCATAGTAAGTTTCTATAGTGGAATCACTTCTTTGCCAGTTTTTTTTGAATATGAAATATTAATGTAAGCACCTTTAAGGGGGAGAAGGGAAATGGTGCCTCAAGCTTCACTTCAGCTCTCCTCTCTGTCCCAAATCAAGAGCTCCCCCCTCCAGCAGGTAATAGATGGTAGATAGGAAACCTACTTGCTCAATGGAACATATTATATTCCTGACATCATTATAAGAAGTAGGCAAGAATTTACCTGTGCATTATATGATACATTGACAGAGTAATAAAAGAAAAAAAAACTTTTACCTTAAAATACTGAAGTATTTACTCCCTTGTGAAATTATGAAGAAAAACAATATTTAAAGTCCTTTATATTTTTAAAAATCTGTTTAAAATGTGAATATATCATAGAACATGGACATTCAGTATTTATTTTACATTAAATATTTGCTACAAGTGTATTTCCTGTTCATGAGGACAGCTGACTTTTAAAAAATTGACATTTTTACTTTGAATCTTGGTGTTTTGTCACAAAGCCAAAATAAACCCTCAGGTTGTAGAATAGTGAGTATTTACCAATAGTATATTGGGTTATGGCTTTTTATGTTAACTGTTTAACTCTTTCCTTGTCTAAATTTGAAGGGGGGAAAAGTATACCAGGAAACATGACCTTGGCGAACATATTGATCTGATGCAATGAATAGGAAGTTCTTGGTTTTATTTATTATAGTTTCAACTTTATATTTTGAAAAGTCATTTAAAATTTTGGTCTTTTTCTTGTATAATAGCTGTAACAGCTAACTGGTTAGAGTGGCTTTCCTCTAGAAAGAGTACACCCCATGAAACATGTCTGAATCTTGGCTCTCTCCATGCCATTTGTGTTATCCTTGAACTTGGGCCCTATGAAAAAATCTGTGGAATACTTTATTTAGAAGACAGAGTGTGTCTTGGTTTAATTTGTTGGAGAGATTTAATTTGTAGTAGAGGAATTTAGCCAGCAGAACTACTTACATATTATCTGTCAGGGAGCATATGTAATGTTCTCTCAGTCAAGTCATAATAACCAATGAATTTACTTATTTTTAACAACTGCCTTTGAGATCCATGTGACTCTCTAGGTTGCATCCCTAAGCACAGTCTGGGCAAAAGTCTTGGAGTCTCCATCTGGTTTGAGCTGGTGATGTAAAAGTTTCCAGGGGTCTCTTTCCTGGATATATCTCTGCAGAGACTTCCTCTTTCCATTTCAGCTCCCCCCTCACCCTTAATAGAATATATTTTTTGTTTCTCTGGTTCTTTTGTCCTAAAGCTCTCATGCTAGTAACCCAGTGCTTCCCTAGACCAATCCTTTCTGATGACATCTTTGTTCTACTCCTTTTGGTGGGTTGTATGTGATTAAAGAGTTGGGATGGTGTAGCAGAAAGAAGGAACTACGTCTGAGAACTGACTACTGAGGCAAGGAGAACTTGCCTATCTATTGTAGATAATAAAAGCAAGGATTCTGCTTTCTGGCGCTCTCCATTCCTTTCTCTCTTGAATGCAATTCTCTCTCTCTCTCTCTCTCTCTCTCTCTCTCTCTCTCTCTCTCTCTTTCTCTCTCTCTCTCTCTCTCTCTCTCTTTGGACTTCTTATGAAAGCAGGGGGAAGGGGCAGATTCATCAAGTCCTTAAAGTTATGATGCCTTCATACTATGGACTAGGTGACCTCCACATTGAGCTGTAGACCTCTGACTGCCTCTTCTGCTTTGTATTTCTTTCCCTGATGATGGGTACCCAAAGATATCCTGAGAGGCTGATTTTTCAGCTGTCACTACCTTGGGAGCTCCTGAATCCCTCTCACAGGAAGGTACCTCTTATAAGCTGTTACAATGTATCTGGGAGAAGAGGAACATTGGCAAACAGGGGAACCCAAACCAGGACCTGTCTGCCAGAAGACATTGCCTTGTGAAGGCTGTTGGGAGAGTGAACTGCTCAGGAGAGTCAACTAAACAGACCCACTAAATGTATCATGTTTTGATTAAGTATATGTTACTGCTTCAAGTATTTTTTCTTGTATGATTACAAGTCTTGGCTGTTTTTTTGTGTAAAGGAAATAAATAGTATACTGGGTACCTTTTCATCCTCTTTTTGGGGGTACTGTAGGTATCATCCAAACCCAGGTTTTAAAAGATTTTAAATGATTTAAAAGTTTTAAATTCTCCTCAGAGTTCCAGTGAGGGGTATAAAGAGCCGGAGGATTCAAGAAAAAAAAAAAAAAAACTGATCCCCTCTCCTTAAAGACCAGTCTCTCCTAAAGCAGAACCTAGGTTCATGTGGAGAAGATCAGAGCTAAGGGCTTTAAATGTGAGATGGTGAGTGCCACAAATCCCCTCCTGGGTCCAGCACCAGCATCTCTTCCCTTATTACCTCCTTTCTTAGGATTCCTGGCTTTCTTTACCAGTTCAAATGCCCTCTTTATAGGAGTTCTTTGTGGTCCTACTAGTGAAGTACTCTGAATTCTGAAACCCCCTGTACACACAAGAGGAGGAGTACTTGAAACTGCTGGGCCCCTGAAGCTTTTCAGGTCACATGTTCTCATGGAACATGCAACTCCCCGGAATATTTATGTGATCACCCTGGGCCCCTTGTCTAAAGGTTATGAAAATGTTACAAAAATGCAACTTCCTAGAATATCCTGTAACTTTGCACCTGCTCGTTAGCCCTGGGAACTCTCTGTTATTACTGTGCATCTCCTTTAGTCAGCCAACCTTATGGTCATGTACACACTCAAACCCCCAGTCCTTTGCTCCCTCCTAGCATTAATCATTGTAGCCGTTGCTCAGCTTCCTGCTTCTGCAGTTCTTGCTTTTGCTCTAGAGCCCCTTCCCCTTGGTAGCTGTACCCTTTACAAACCCACGTCTCCTGGCTTCACGGCTGTCTGATTTGGGTACTCCCCCCTCACAAATGCCGGCTACAATAACCTCTCCACTTAAATCAGATTGGCTCATTCTCATATCTGTCTTTCACGGGACATTTTTGGAGGCCCCAGTGACATCATAGGGTTTGTGTTGTCTAAGAGACCCGGAGCCTGAAGCTTAGGTTCCAACGGACGGTCCTGGATATTCCTAAGGGAGCCAGCCCCTGGAGACATGACATTGTCTCAGGATAAGCCTGTTCTCGATTGCCACCCCTGTTTGGCCTGCATGGAGATCTGTTTATACCTCTGGAGGTAAGTCTGCCCTGCTTCTGGTCTAGACATCAGGTCAGACAGACCTGATATCCGGGTCCCGTCCGTGTGGGTGCTCCTTGTGAAGGCAAGGAGCACATCTGGTTCCTCCAGGTCACAATAGAGTCTGCTCTGTCTCTGGGAGGGAGGAATTGTCTGACACAAAGCTGAAATCTCCCCTCGTGGGACTCCTGACACCTCAGGAGCTCGCTCTCGGTCTGTATTTGTTGATATGTGATGAAGTTTTGGTCTGAAAATTCGGTTACGTCTGTGTAGTCCGTGTTTATGCCTCTTCTGGATTTGTTAGGTGCTTAAATTGCCATTTTAAAGAATTCTGTTACACCGTAATTACCCTAAAACCTCCTCTCTTGGTCTTCCCTGGTATGTGTGTTTGGGGCGGGGGAGATAAGTAATGTGGTTTCTCAGAGACTATCTGCTAAAGGGTGTGAAGCCTTTGTGAAGCCTTGTCTCAAGGCCTAAATCTCAATTTCCTAGAAAACATCTAACTTTAGAAAAATGAAACTTTTACTTGCATTATCTCATTCTTAGTCAACCCATAATCACTCCACCTACCATATAAGGGAAGAGTAACTGCAAGAGCCAATCAAGACAAAAGCTTTGCTTAGGGGGGTTTTGGGGGAAGGTTTGGCAGTGCTTGGCTATTTAACCTATGCTTTCCAGCTCCTGGCTGGCTCTCCTCATTCTTGACTGTCCAGAAGTGGAGACTGCCCGCTTCTGGAGAGACTCTAATAAACCTTTTACCTTCACTTTGAGAAGTCTCTGAATGTCAATTTTGGTTAGGGTCTCTGTACCCCACAGAGTTTTGGGGGCTTATCCGGGGTCACATGACTCGATGGGGACCGACCACTACCCTATTTGGGGGCAGGTGCCCATGGGACACTTTGTTCCTATGGTCTCCAGAATGGGATGGTGTTTCTCCTCCCTGCTGAGCCAAGTGCCTGAAGTGAGAAACTCATTGAAGGGGAAAAGTGCTAGAAAAACGTATCTGTCATCTATAATTTGGTATGGTTATTTCCAAAAATTTAATTGATATTTTAAAGTTTCTTTTTATGTGGAATTAAGATTCTATATTTTGTATATTTTAATTGATTATATTGAGTTATCTTAAAATTGTATTCATTATTTAAAGAGACTCTGAGAATAATGGTTTTTTTGTCTTTGTCCCTTTGAAAATGTTTCTATTATGAACAATATGAAATCTAGAATTTTTCTTTGTGTTGAGTATTTTAAAAGCAAAATGATCTGTAATGTAAAACTTAAAACCATCTACTTAGATAATGAAAGATAAACTGTATAAGTTGTGAGCTTTCTATGATGAATCTTTTACTGTGATCCTTGAGAGTTAGATTTATCTGAAGTTTTGATTAATGATAATTGCTGTAGGAGGCAAAATCTCTTGGGACTTCAGCTGATTTTTATTTGGAGTTTTAAATTCAGATATGACTGTCTGATAGATCATTAAGCCAGTGATCCACCGTCTGAAAGGAATATGCCATAAGCTACTCAGAAGAAGTAGTTACAGTGGTCTTTTGAATGAGAACCTACCTGATTATTCCTGAGTCTGGCTTAAGGTGGAATTATTAAAATTAAGGCAGTTACTGAAGTAAAAACTGAGTTAAGGCTACTTTATCCCGTGTCATGTAGGTATTGAAGAATCAGTTTTGACTGATTATGTTATGTTATAGCCATGTCCATCCTTTTTTCCTCCTATAATTGGTTTCTATGATCAGAATAGTCAATTGAAACCATTAATACAATTCAATTACGTCATAACTTGCTGTTTCTAATCTGATTATATGTAATCAGTATATCTTAAATACTTAGGCAAATGAGTCTTTAGCCTAGTTATCTGTTATTAGATATTTGTGCCTGTAGGTATTCTGGTCTTTAAAGGTTTCTGAAATAATGAGAGGACAATTAGCAGTTGTCTGTGAGGTCTAACTGCTGTTTTGCTTATTGGGACTGTAGCTGTGAGACAAACTTGTCTCCTTACATGGGAAACTGTTGGCCAGTCTATGCTGGCTTCTCCACCTTTTGTAGCTGTTCTTGTGAAGCAGGCTTTCTATCATACTGTTCTAACATTTGTTAGATTTGGGGTTTTTTGACAGGAAATGATAATGATAATTGTTGGAGGGGATGTTGGAAAACTGGGACACTGATACATTGTTGGTGGAACTGTGAACGGATCCAACCATTCTGGAGAGCAATTTGGAGCTATGCTCAAAAAGTTATCAAACAGTGCATACTCTTTGACCCAGCAGTGTTTCTACTGGGCCTATATCCCAAAGAGATTTTAAAGGAGGGAAAGGGACCCACATGTGCAAAAATGTTTGTGGCAGCCCTTTTTGTAGTGGCAAGAAACTGGAACCTGAATGGATGCCCATCAATTGGAGAATGGCTGAATAAATTATGGTATATGAATGTTATGGAATATTATTGTTCTGTAAGAAATGACCAACAGGAGGATTTCAGAGAGGATTGGAGAGACTTACATGAACTGATGCTGAGTGAAATCAGCAGAACCAGGAGAACATTATACACAGCAACAAGACTATATGATGATCAATTTTGATGGACATGGTTCTCTTCAACAATGATGTGATTCAAACCAGTTGTTCTGCGATGAAGATAGTCATATACATCCAGAGAGAGGCCTGTGGGAACTGAGTATGAACCACCACACAGCATTTTAACGCTTTCTGTGAATATTTCCATGCATTTTGTTTTCCTTCTTAGGTTGTTTTTTCCTTCTTCTCTTTCTAGATCTGATGTTTCTTGTGCAGTAAGATAACTGTATAGATATGTATACATGTATTTGTCATGTAATTTATCCTATTTAGCATGTATTAGATTACCTG
The DNA here is from genome assembly GCA_023553655.1 of Myrmecobius fasciatus. Classification (NCBI taxonomy): domain Eukaryota; kingdom Metazoa; phylum Chordata; class Mammalia; order Dasyuromorphia; family Myrmecobiidae; genus Myrmecobius; species Myrmecobius fasciatus. Next base: position 49,952 of record JAJPUD010010889.1, on the reverse strand, counting down.
TCATCTAGGGGTAGGGAGTGGGGGGAAGGAGGAGAAAAGCTTGGGGAAAAAAAGTTTTTGCAAAGGTCAATGTTGAAAGGTCACTCATATGTTTTGTAAATAAAAAGCTTTATATTAAAAAATAAATAAATAAATAAATAAATAAATAAATCGAAAAAAGCTAAAAAAAAGATTTGGGGTTTTTTTTGTTCTAGATTTTGGTCAAGTTATAGCTATATCAACCTGCTTCTGAGACCTGGATCAGCTCACTGGCTGCTTTCATTGCACCCATCCCCCTCCCTGCTCCTAATGGACTTGAGCCTCTTTGATTTGGGGGGAATTGAAAGTGGGTGATGAATGACTGTAAAATTCTGACTGGGTCCCATATTACAATGTGTTTAGGATTTAGGATGAAAATGTTGGGTTATGTATAAGGACTTTAATTCACTTCCAGGACTTGTATGTGAGGTGGTTAACTGATTCACAAATATTAAAATATGACTCCATCCTCTTAGAAAAAGACTATTTGGTCTTAACCCAAGATCACAATCTAAATCCGGCCAAATTCCATTCTGCCCTCATATGGGAGCATAAGGCTAGTGAACATGACTCCTTAGATCTGATAGAATATTAAACTAAGGTTCGAGAAGACCTGCAAGAATCGCCATTGCTGGAAAGTGTTAACTGGTTCATAGATGGGTTGTCCGGGGTGTTGGAAGGAAAAAGGTTAAATGGATATGCTGTAGTTGATGGGGATACTAGCTCATTAGTCCAGGTTGAAGTCTCCCCAAACATGTGAGTTGTATGCTCTAAATCAAGCCTTAAAAGTTATTAAATAATAAGGATGGGTCAATTTATACTGATTCTAAATATTCTTGGGAAGTGGTACATATATTTGGGAAAATATGGGAGGAAAGGGGAATGATTAACAGCAAAGGAAAAGAATTGGCTCATACGACCCTCCTGATAGAGGTGTTGCAAAATTTAACACTACCTAAAGCTCTTGCTGTTGTGCATGTGCAAGGACATCAGGGGGGAACACATTTGAGACCTGGGGTTAACCACCTTGCTGATGAAGAGGGTGAGGAAGGCTGGGAATAAGGGAGATGTTGCTGAAGGAATGATGGTATTAATTCCTGCTCTGCCACCCAATCCACCTTCCCCATCCTTTACCAGGGAAGAGAAATTAAAAGCCCAGGATTGGGGCTCCCGAGAAGATGACAAGGGACAATGGTTTCTTCCAGATGTCAGGGAGGTACTGACCAAAGCAGGTATGAGGCAAATCCTGTTATCTACACAAGGCAGCCACTGGGATGTCCAGAACCTGTGTGAAGCCCTGTTTACTATGTTTGTGACTCCTGGACTATACACATTGGCCCTGCAATTGGTGGAGGGCTGCCTTGTGCCACATGCAGACCGGAGGGAGACCCCCAGGACTGAGACCGTTTCAGAGTGTACAGGGGGACTTTACCGAAGTGCCTACAGCAGGCTGCCTCAGATATCTGTTGGTTGAGGCTTCTCTCCTGTCTCAGGCAACTGCCCCTATGGGGGCCAGGATTTTATTGGAAAATAGAATTCCCAGAAATGGGATGGTGGAACACATTGACTCAGACCAGGGCACCCACTTCACAGCAAGAGTTCTTCAGGGTCAGATGCAGACCCTGGAGATCTCTTGGGAGTTCTGCACCCCTTGGCATTCTCCCTCTTCAGGCAAGGTAGAGAGAATAAACCAGGAGATAAAGAGGCAGTTGACTAAATTGGGCCTAGAAACTGGGTTGCCTTAGACCAAATGTCTTCCCTTTACCTTGCTGAGAATTAGGACTAAACCTCAGAGGGATTTGGGATGGTCACCTTATGAACTACAAGTAAAAGGACTCCTTGCTCAGACCCCACCTTTAGGATTTGCTATTTAGGACACAGCCAGGAGACTGGGTCCTGATCCAAACCTGGAAGAAGGAAAATCTGACCCCAACCTGGGAAGGGCCTTTACAAGTCCTCCTGACCTCAGACACTACTGTAAGAACACAAGAATGCGATTGGACTCACCACACTCAAGGAAAAGGATCTATGCATGCTCCAAAAGAATGGAGTGTAGAACCTGATCCTACAGACGAATTGAAATTACATCTGAAAACAAGAACTCGATAAGTTTTGGGACTGATGGACTGAATGTGTGAACTTCTACCAGGCTTCTTAATTTGGGGAATCATTTTGGGATTTTTTTTACTTTATTATTTTTATCTGATTTGGATAGAATATTCTGTTGGACTATCTTATCATAGTCTTCTCAAAACCACAGAAGGGATTAGACTGATGGTTTTAAAGGGACAAGATTGGGAACCAGTACCTATTACCACAAGAGATGAACCAGAGGGAATTGATGACTTAGAGGAACGTTGTGAAAATATGCTACCGATTATTGGAAGATAAGGAATGTGAGAGAAAGTTGAAAACTCAATGAGAAACCACAGTAGGGCACAGGAGGGATTGTTTATGTGAGGAGACAAATAATTCGGTTTCTCAGAGACTGCCAGCTAAAGTATGTGAAGCCTTAGGCCTCAGTTTCAAGGCCTAACTTTCAATTTCCTAGAAACCATGTAACTTTTAAAAAAATGAAGCTTTGGCTTGCATTACCTCTTTAGCATTACCTCATTTTTAGTCAACCCATAATCACTCCACCTACAATATAGGGGAAAATAACTGCAAAAGCCAATCAAGACAAAGGCTTTGCTTAGGGAGGTTTTGGGGGAAGGGTTGGGCAGTGCTTGGCTATTTAACCTTTCCAGCTTTCCAGCTCCTGGCTGGCTCTCCTCATTCTTGACTGTCCAGGAGGGAGGACTGCCCGCTTCTGGAGAAGTTCTAATAAACATTTTACCTTCACTTTGAGAAGTCTCCGAGTAGTCAATTCTGGTTAGAGTCTCTTGTACCCCACACACTGGAGAACCACTTGAGTGGATTTCCAAATAATTCCTCCTCTTGGGAGGAATTACTATCTTTAATACTGCTATTTGTGTGTTTGGCTTATTATTATTGACTTATTAGTTTTTGTTTGTTTGTTTTGGTTTTTTTGCTTTTTGCTGAGGCAATTGGGGTTAAATGACTTGCCCAGGGTCACACAGCTAGGGAATGTTAAGTGTCTGAAACCAGATTTGAACTCAGGTCCTCCTGACTTCAGGGCTGATGCTCTATCCACTTCCCCACCTAGCTGCCCCTTGACTTATTAAATTGAAGAGGGGAGGTCAGCTAGTTCCCCTAGGCCTCTTGGGTTGCCTCCTCACCAGTTACTCCAAAAAACCTAACCTTTTCCTATGCACCTCAGCTCTGGCCAAGCTGGGGACTACAGAAATAGTTAATTAAAATGAAAATAACATATTAGCAGATTCTCAAAGTTTTAAAATCAATGATCAAGAAGTTTGGCAATTAGTCATTTTAATATTGCAAGAAAAAATCCTGAAACATTGGGAATAATTCCAGGAATTTACTCCATTCCAAAAGGAAAAAAACAAACTAGGTAATAGCAACTTTTTGGCTAACCCTTCTTTGACTTCTATCTTGTCTGGAGCTCCCCTTTTGCTCCTTTGGGAAAGCACCCTAGAAAGTATCGAGGGACACTGTCCATTCTACTCCCTGGATTCCTGAATGTAGCTCAGTTGTGGGGACTGCTAAAAAGATTAATGTAGTCCTCATCTCTCTGCTGTGTAGAATAGACATTGCGGTTTCTCAGAGACTATCTGCTAAAGTGTGTGAAGCCTTGGGCCTCAGTCTCAAGGCCTAAGTTTCAATTTCCTAGAAATCATTTAACTTTATTTAAAAAAATTTTTTTTATTAAAAGCTTTTTTATTTACAGAACATATGAGTGATTTTTCTACATTGATCTTTGCAAAACTTTTTTTTTGTTCCAAGCTTTTCCCCTCCTTCCCCCCACCCCACCCCTAGATAACAGGTAATCTAATATATGCTAAATATGTTAAATTATATGACAAATCATTTAACTTTAGAAGAATGAAACTTTTGCTTGCAGTACTTCATTTGTAGTCAACCTCTCCACTTACCACTTTACCATATATGGGAAAAGTAACTGCAAGAGCCAATTAAGACAAAAGTTTTTCAAAAGGGGGGTTTTGAAGGAGGGGGTGGGGGCAAAACCCCTCCTTACCTATGCTTTCCAGTTTCCGGCTGGCTCTCCTCATTCTTGACTGTCCAGAGGGGGGACTGCCCGCTTCTCACTTCTCGAGAGATAATAATAAAAATTTTTGTCTTCACTTTGAGAAGTCTTTGAGTAGTCAATTCTGTTAGGGTCTTTGCACCCCGCACATTGCTAACTCCTCTCATCTCAGATCAGATTAAGAAAAGAACTGTAAGGAAACTCAAATTCTGTCTTACCTGTAGAAATAGGGGAAGCAGCAACAGCTGTGGGGACCCCACACAATCTTGTCCAAACACCTCCCTAGCCTGGGGAGAATGGGGATGTCGTGGGGGGTCTGGCCCCATGGTCAGGTTCTGTCCAGCAACTGCTTGGGAAAAATCCAGGTACTCCTGGTACTACCCAGCATGGCAGTGTGAGTTGAAAAAGAATGTCAGCTTCTGCATTTGGTAAACCCACCATTCTCTGATTCAGTTGCAGAAATGTATTAACTATGTAATTTATGGCAAATTATGTTATCTCCGTCCTGTTTTCTGATTTGTAAAGAGAAATAGTTGGTTGCTGTTAAGATTGCAAAGGTGCTTAGCATAAAACAAATGCTATGTGAATGTTAGCTGCTTTATTGGATATAATTGCTTCATATTTGATTTTTTTGAGATGTTATTTGAGATATGAGAGTAAAAGCAATTTTAAACTGAAGGATATGCAAATTGTAATCTATTTGCACTGCCTTAGAAGATTTAAGAGTTTGGGAACTTTAGGGGAAAAAACTCAGTTCACCGCTACTTTAAAAACTCTGGCAATTAACATTCTGCTTTTGACTTATCTAGAGTTGACTTTTGAGGGCCCTGAAAAAAACCTGACACTTTAATCCTTTCCTGGCTTACAAAAGAGAAATAGTTTGTGTGTATTGGAAAATACCAAATGGCAGCTCAGTTTGTCTGGAATATTTAATTAGAATTTAGGGAATCTCATGAACTACAGTCAATTTTAAAATCTATTCTATCTCAATTTTAAGAATTGTATTGTTTTCTCCCTAAAGCAAAAGGGAAACATTTAAGGGAATAGAGATCCTCTTCTTGGGACTCTTAGTAAAAGGATATGATTTGCTGGCCCAACCATTCTGCACCCTCTTTCTCTTCAATTCTAATTGCAGAAGGGTTGAATTGGATAGACTTGAAAGGGCAGGTTTCTGTCACCTTAAATTTTGGGGCTGGGGGCAGCTAGATGGTGCAGTGGATAGAGCACCAGCCCTGAGGCCAGGAAGACCTGAGTTCGAATCTGGCCTCAGATACTTAACATGTCCTAGCTGTGTGACCTTGGGCAAGTCACTTAACCCCAGTTGCCTCAGCCAAAAAAAAATTGGGGGGCTGTATATGTTTAAATTGGAATTCTGATACTGAAATTGTAAGAGATAATTACTATCGATTGGTACATGCTAAATTTGTTTATTCTGGGTCTAAGAACTTAGTAATTTGTTCAAATATTGAAATATTACCATTGGAAATTTAAATCTGTATTTGATTTGATTTTAAGTTTAAAAAATAGGTTGTTAAAATAAAGTTCTGATAATGTACCTGAAGAAGTCACGTTTGTATCCCCTAATTGGATGCAGTATGTTGCTTTCTAAAATATATATTGGATAATTTTTTAAAAATTATGAGCTATACTTTAAAATTTTGTCAGCTCTGCTGGGCATGTGTATAAACTTTATGAAATTTAGTCCAAAGTTTTTTAGATATTAGCTATATTGTGAATCTTAAAGCTTAATTAAAAAAGGTGATTTTAAAAATAAGGAACAAGATTGATTTACAAAATCTATTGATAGTTTGAATGGGGGCAGCTAAGTGGTGCAGTAGCTAGAGTACCAGCCCTGAAGTCAGGATAACCTGAGTTCAAATCTGGCCTCAGGCACATAAAACTTTCTAGTTGTGTGACTCTGGACAAGTCACTTAACCCCAACTGCCTCAGGAAAAAAAAAAGAAAAAAAAATGATAGTTTGAATGGAATATCTAGTTGGACTATCACAAGGTAAAGTACTGATTTTTAAAAACAACTTTTTAATTGATGTGATATATTAAAATTGGAAATGATTATAAATTATATGAAATTCCTATCCATTTTATGTTTATGTTTATTTGGCTATCATTTTGAAAACTGATAATTAAGTAGAGGTTATAATATTGAAACCTAAAATTGTTGAGGATTATTGATTTGATAGGTTGTTACAGAGAGCAAAACAGCATATTAGAAAGAGGGAGATAACCTGATAGAGAGGAGGGAGAGACAAGAGATGTGAGGGCACAGAGAGGAGCAGGATGGAAAGAAAGGACAAGTGCTTTTAATAGAAGGGATTTGCCATTTGCCAGGAAAAAGGAAACACACTGGCAGGCTACTCAGCACCCTAAGAAGGTTAGCTCTAAGGAGGAGGAGTGGAATTGAAAAGCATAATACAATGCTTCTATATATATTTCTACATTTATCACAACGCACAAGAAAAATCAGATCAAAAAGGAAAAAAATAAGAAAAAGCAAGCAAACCATAAAAAGGTGAAAATACTATGTTGTGATTCACATTCAGTCCCCTCAGTTCTGTTTCTGGATGCAGATGGCTCCTTCAAACAAAGTTTGTCCAACCTTCTTTGAGCCAGTACTTTTAGGAACTTCCAGGAACCAACTGATGGAGGACCTGAGGAGCTGAATGCTACTTGGCAATGACAGAGTTTTGATTGAGAGAAGTATTTGGTAGAGATACAGCCTATAGAAGGAAGTTCCTAGCCCAGAAGAAATATATATGATTTGTCTAAAGTGAAAATAGAATTCTAATAATCCCAGAAAATTGATTAAGTTATTGCAGATGGAAATAGATCACTAATTAATACTTGTCTTAGGCCCAGCATAGCCTACTATGAAATCTTTGATTAGATTTATTGGATCATAAGTCTGAAGCTAACAAGGAGTTTTGGGGCCATCTAGTCCAAGCCCCTCTTTTTAATTTCTTATGTTCAAGAGTCAAGAACCTACCAAGGAGCCTACCATTCTGTTGGCCTTCCAGAAGGGAAGGACAGCAATTAATTCCAATTCTTTAAAAATATGTGTTTTTATTCTTCATCTTAACAAATACCAAAAAGAATGGGTATTCACATGTGCATAGTAGAGCAGAAAAAAGAATTGTACATGAAACTATGGGTCTTTAGAAAGAACTGTGAACTCCTTGAAAAGTGGCTATTTTTCACTCTCATTGTATCCCCATCATTTAGCACAGTGCTTGGTACATAGCAAGTGTTTAATAATATAATTCAACAAAGAGCAAAATCTATTTTAAAGTGAAAATTATTGGGGCAGCTAGGTGGCGCAGTGGTTAGAGCACCAGCCCTGAAGTCAGGAGGACCTGAGTTCAAATCTGGTCTCAGACACTTCCTAGCTGTGTGACCCTGGGCAAGTCACTTAACCCCAATTGCCTAAGCAAAAAAAAAAAATAAAGTGAAAATTATTGTCAGCTTGTTCATTTTTTATAGAATAATATTCCATAGCCTTCATGTACCACAGCTTGTTCAGCCCTTTCCCAATTGATGGACATCCATTTCTTTTCCAATTCTTTGTGTGTGTTTATATTTCTCTTAAAACTTCTACATAGTTTTGGCCTTTTTATCAGGAATATTTGGAATTTTTCTATTTTGTTAAAAATTCATTTGCCTCTTGTAGGATTATACTCAAATTGTGCTAGGTGAGTTATTCTTTTTTTTAACCTTTGTTTTTTATAATAGTTTTTAATTTTAAAAATAAATGCAAAGATAGTTTTCAACATTCATCCCTGCAATATATGTTAAACATGTGCAATTTTTCTATACATATTTCCACAATTATGTTACACAAGAAAAATCAGGTCAAAAAGGGAAAAAACATAAAAAAACAAGCAAACAACAAAAAGAGTGAAAATACTATATTGTGATCCACACTCAGTCCTCTGGATGCAGAGGTCTCTCTTCATCACCAAACTACTGGAACTGATCTGAGTCAAATCACTGTTGAAAAGAGCCAAGCCCATCAGAATTGATCATCATATACAGTCTTCTTGTTTCAGTGTATAATGTTCTCCTGGTTCTGCTCATTTCACTTATCATCAATTTGTGTAAGTCCCTCCAGGCCCCTCTGAAATCATCTTGCTGGTCATTTCTTACAGAAAAATAATATTCCATAACATTCATATACCATAATTTATTCAGCCATTCTCCAATTGATGGGCATCCACTCACTTTCCAGTTTCTAGCCACTACAAAGAGGGCTGCCACAAACATTTTTGCACATGTGGGGCCCTGGGTCCCTTTCCCTCCTTTAAGATCTCTTTGGGATATAGGCCCAATAGAAACACTGCTGGGTCAAAGGGTATGCACAGTTTGATAACTTTTTGAGCAGTTCCAAATTGCTTTCCAGAATGGTTGGATCCATTTACAGTTCCACCAACAATGTATCAGTGTCCCAGTTTTCCCACATCCCCTCCAACATTCGTCATTATCTTTTCCTGTCATCTTAGCCAATCAGAGAAATATGTAGTGGTTGGGTGAGTTATTTTTCTTTTCTTTCTTTCTTTTTCTTTTTTTTAATTAAAGCTTTTTATTTGCATAACATATGTATGGGTAGTTCCTCAGCATTGATCTTTACAAAGCTTTCCGTTACAAATTTTCCCCCCAGTCCCCTCCCTAGATGGCAGGAAGTCCACTACATGTTAATTATGTTAAAATACTTGACAAGTCGAATATATGTATACATATTTCCACACTTATTGTTGTGCAAGAAAAATCATATCTACAGGGAAAAAAAATCAGAGAAAGGAAACACAATGCAAGCAACCATTAACAGAGAGCATGAAAATGTTATGTTGTGGTCCACATTTCATATCCCTCTCTCTGGGTGTATATGGCCCTCTTCACCAAACAATTGGAACTGGTTTGAGACATTTCTTTGTTGCAGACAGCCATATCCATCAGAATTGATCATCATATAGTATTGTTGTTGCTGTGTATAATGATCTCCTGGTTCTGCTCGTTTCACTCAGCATCAGTTCATGCAAGTCTCTCCAGGTTTCTCTGAAATCATCCTGCTGGTCGTTTCTTACAGAACAATAATATTCCATAACATTCATATACCATAATTTATTCAGCCACTCTCCAGTTGATGGACATCCATTCAGTTTCCAGTTTCTAGCCACTACAAAAAGGGCTGCCACAAACATTCTTGCACATCATTATGTTTTCCTGTCATTTTAGCCAATGTGACAGGTGTGTAGTGGTACCTGAGTTGTCTTAATTTGTATTTCTCTGATCAATAGTGATTTGGAGCACTTTTTCATATGACTAGAAATGGTTTTAATTTCATCATCTGAAATTGTCTGTTCATATCCTTTGACTATCGATTGGAGAGTGGCTTGAATTCTTATAAATATGAGACAATTCTCTATATATTTTAGAAATGAGGCCTTTATCAGAACCATTAAATGTAAAGATGATTTCCCAGTTTATTGCTTCCCTCCTAATCTTGTCTGCATTAGTTTTGTTTGTACAGAAACTTTTTAACTTAATATAATCAAAATTATCTATCTGGTGTTCAATTAAGAGTTCCAGATCTTCTTCGGACATAAATTTATTCCATCTCCACGGGTGAGTTATTTTTCAAGACTGCTAAATCATAAGTAATCCTGACTGTGGCTCTTTGGTACTTGATATTTGGTACTTGGCATTTTTTTCTTTGACCTGAAATCTCTGGATTTTCATTTTGATGTTCCTGAGAGTTTTCATTTTAGGTTTCTTTCAGGAAGTGATTGGTGGATTCTTCCTATTTTTACATTTACTTCTAGTTCTAAGAGCTCTGGACATTTTTCTTTTTAAATACATTTTTGTTGATGACTTTTGTTTCTTGCAGCACCATAGTTATCCCAAGAATTGCTCCCCCATCACTTCCTAGAGAGGGGATATAACAAATAGGTCATTTTTTTAAGAGAAAAAATTAGCATAACTGATTGATATATTAAACAAGTCTGGAAACCTGTGCAATTTGTAATACCTGTGGTTTTCTTACTTCCATGAAGGGGTGGGTTGGCCATATATCTTCATTTAAGTCCTGCTTGATCTTTGTAATTTTGTAATGTTCAAATTCACAGGAGAATTCTATTAAGCTTTTAAAGAACAATTACTATCTTTCATATTATTCTTAAGATCTAAGAAAGCACTTTACCAGAATTGATTTTATAAGACAAATGTAGTTCTAACATCTAAACTGGAGAAAATCCTATCAGACTATAGTGATATACAAAACTATATTTTCTGATTCCTATTTTTCAAGTTTTGTATACTTGAAAAATCCTAGAAAATCAGCAAAGACAACAAAAATCAATAAAGACTAACTTCAGCAAAGTTGTAGGTCTCAAAATATACTACCAAAAATCAATAATTTCCTTTAAGATTTCTTGAAATATGTTATTTGTTTTGTGTTGTTTTTGGTCATGGCTTTCAGATTGTCCGTTGATTCTTAAATATTTTCTTTTCAATCTATTTTCAGATCAGTTGTTTGAGGTATGAAATATAAGTCTTACTTTCCCCCTATTTTTTCAGTTTTTTAACTTTTGGTTTAATATTTCTGGAATCGTTGGTTTTTATTTGGTCCATTCTTATTTTCAGGGAACCTGATGCTTGAGCAAGGTTTTGTATTTCTTGTGCCCCGTTCTTAGTTCCCTTTCCAATACGCTCTTCTATGACTGTGATTTCTTTTCCATTTTTTTCTTCTAGTACTCTCAATTTATAAAACATTAAAAAAATGTAACACTTGATTCATCTCTTCCAGGAATTGTTTGAATTATCTCCCCAAACTTGTTTTTCTTTGAGACTTTGCTTGTAGTTGTTTTGGAGTGATTTTCTTCTGCATCTGTATCTCAAGCATGTCTACCAACACGGGAATCCATTTGTATGATGGCATTAGTTTTGGTTTGTTCATTCTTTCATCTTACTTCTTGACTGCGTTTGTTGCTAGGGTACGACTGTGTGCTTGGGAGGAGGGGCTGCTTTCTTTCTTGGGGGATTGTGATGCAGGATTGGAACCACAGTAGGAGACGCCAGCTGGGAAGCTCTCCTGGTTCAGAGGGGCAGAACTGTAGGCTCCTTTTTGGTCTGAGATTCATGCCCTGATGACTTCTCGCTAGAGACTGAAGCCGAGTCCCTCAAACTCCTCTGCTCTCGAGAGCTGAGCCAGAAGAACGCTCTTTGACCTTTACGCTTGCTCTGCTCCCAATACGCAGCCCAGGACCGGGTCTCTTCCAGGTCCCTCTCTCTGCTGGGTGGTCAGGAAGGGAGTTGCCCCTTGGCCCCCCTTTCGCCCAGTGCCCTGGGGTGCTTTGAAGCTTTGGGGGCAGAGCCACGCCCAAGGCCAGAGTGCTCGGTGCGGGTTTTGGCTAAACTTCTCCCTCGCTGTCCGTAGCCTCTTGGTATGTGACCTTGGGTAAAGCGGCACATGTGCAAATCGAACATTTACCGATGATGGGTCAGCTCTGCAAACTCTGCCGTCACTCAGTTCTAAGTCTCCATGTGTAAGAAGCTGGGGCTCGTGGAGTCTCTTGCAGCTTTTGCCTTTGCGTCTGCCCCCAGTGCTGATAATGCCTGGCATATGCTAACTCTTAATAAGCCCGTGTTGGGGGACTGACTGTGCTGAGGGGGGAGGGAGAGAGGGAGGCAGGCTTACTTTGTGCTCCTCCGCCATGGGGCCGCCCTCGGGAGTACAGAGAGCCAGTCCTGCAGTCTGGCACAGCTGAGAAGCAGAGACCCGCATGCTAGAGAGAAAGGGGGACGAAGCTTGGAGGAACAGGGCAATCACGGTGCCCCGGCTGAGCGGGTGTCCTGGAAGGGAGGACCGGCCCGGGGGCCTGGGAGAAGGGCCGGAGTTGTCAGGTGCTTTTGCCGCCCCCCCACCCCCCACGGCATCTGTGCCTCGGTGCTCTCTCTGCTCAGCACGGTCCTGCCCTTCCTATTTGCGGGAGAATGCAGAATAATAAAACACAATCCTGCTTTTAACACTACAATGCCCATTCAAGCTGCACATTCTTTCCTGATGTAGGTTAAAACCAGATCAGGTCTTGCATTATGAAAACAGGAGAGCACTGTGAGATCTGTGTGCTTTAATTCAAACTAAGGCTTTTCTCTCTATAGAGGTATGTTTGTAATTATGAAGTCTTACAATTCTTTCTTTCAGATTGCAGCATATAAACTTGAGTGATTAACTCTGTTTTCTAGATGGGGGACAGAAGGGTTAAGTGATATTATGAAGGCTGAGCAATGTCTATGGCATATTCATTCCCAGTTAGTCTACGGAACCTTGTTATCCCTCATCCCTTTTTTAAACATTTGAGGATTTTAGAGAAAAAATACTATCTGTATTCTGTATTTTGGGTTATTCAATTCAGGCCCTATGGAACTGCCTGCTGAACACTTTGATCTGACTGTCCCAAAAAGTATTTCATATTCAGCATTTTTCTTTTTAAAGCCTTTTAGTTTCAAAACATATGCATAGATGTTTTCAGCAAACTTGTAAAACTTGGTGTTCCAATTTTTTTTCTCCCTTTTCCTCACCTCTTGCCCTAGATGGCAAGTATTAAACATGTGCAATTCTTATATACATGTTTCCTTCCACAATTATCATGCTGCACTAGAAAAAAAAAAGTCAAAAAGGAAAAAAAAACAAAATGCAAAAAAAGTGAAAATACTGTATTGTGATCCATTTTCAGTCCCCACAGTAGCTCTCTCCATCACAAGACCGTTGGAACTCTTCTGAATCACTTCACTGTTTCAAAGAACCACTTTCATCAGAATGGATCATCACATACATAATCTTGTTGCCATGTATGTTTTCTTGGTTTTATTCACTTCATTTAGCATCAGTTCATGTTAAATCCCTCCAGGTCTTTCTGAAATCATTCTGCTGATCATTTCTTATAAAATAACAATATTCCAAATGGAACAATAACATAGAAAAATTATAGAACAATAACATAATTTAATTCGGGCATCTACTCAGTTTTCAATTCCTTGCCACTACAAAAAGGACTGCCACAAACATTTGTGCACATGTTGGTCCTTTTCCCTTTATTATGATCTTTCTGGGATACAGACTCAATAGAGACACTGTGGATCAAAGGGTATGCAGCGTTTGATAATCTTTGGGGCATAGTTCCAAATTGCTCTCTAGAATGGTTGGATCAGTTCACAACTCCACCAACAATGTATCAGTGTCCCAGTGTCCCTTCCAACATTCCTCATCTTTTCTTGTCATCTTAGCCAATCTGAGAGGTGTGTAGTGGTATCTCAGAGTTGTCTTAATTTGCATTTCTCTGATCAATAGTGATTGAGAGCATTTTTTCATATGACTAGAAATAGTTTTAATTTCTTCATCTGAAATTGTTTATATCTCAATTGGAGAATGGCTTGTATTCTTATAAATTTTGAGTCAATTCTCTATGCATTTTAAAAATGAGGTCTATCAAAACTTTTGTGTATATATATATATATACATATATATATATATAATATATATTTTTTACCAGTTTACTGCTTCCCTTCTGATCTTGTCTGCATTGGTTTGTCTGTGCAAAAACTTTTTATATAACCAAAATTATTCATTTTACAGTTCATAATGTACTCTGGTTCTTCTTTGGCCACCAATTCCTTCTCCACAGATCTGAGAGGTAGACTCTCCTTTGTTCTTCTAATTTATAGTCTCATTCTTTATGTCTAAATTATCCCATTTTGACCTTATCTTGGTACAGGGTGTTAGGTGTTGGTCAATGCATAGTTTCTGGCAATTAATTTCCAATTTTCCACAGCAATTTTTATCAGGTGTCAAACGCAATATTTTCTTTTCTTTTCTTTTTTTTTTTTTTCTTTTTTTTTTTTTTGCTGAGGCAATTGGGGTTAAGTGACTTGCCCAGGGTCACACAGCTAGGAAGTGTCTGAGACCACATTTGAACTCAGGTCTTCCTGACTTCAGGGCTGGTGTTCTAACCACTGCGCCACCTAGCTGCCCCAAACGCAATATTTTCAAAACAAAACTTACTAATATCCCTGATTAAAGCAAATGATCTTCCACCTAGATTTTTCCTTAATGCTTAAGAAACCATCAGCTGGTAGAAAACTCTATAAATATGATCAAAATGGTATTTTGAAAGTGGGATAATACCCAACTAAAATGTCAAAATGTAAGCCCAAATTCTGGGCATTGAAAAAAAAAGTGTAACAAATCAAAGAACATTCAGGTGTTAGAGAAACTAGCTTTAGGGTTCTTTTGTCTCTGAACTTTTAGACAGACATGTTTGCATTTAAAACTAGAAATTTCTGCAGATGCCTATTCAAACACTCCACTATTTAAGTGGCTTGGCCATAATGCGTATATACCAGGAATGGAGAGCTGGGTTGAAAGTAGGGAGGGGTATTGGGAAAGAAGAGAAACAAGTGAAAGTAGAACTGGGCCTGAAGAGTTAACCTCAGTTGAGGAAATGAATCTTTGCAAGTTTAACAAATGGTTTCAGGGTTGATTTTTTTTTTAGTAGGGTCAGCTGTGAGAATGTTTAAGGCCAGAATAGATTTTAAGAGATTATCTGTTCTAATACCTTCATTTTATAGTTGAAAAAATAAAGGGAAAAAAAGTTATGATTTGCTCAAGACAGAACAGAGGTTTTCCTAAATCATTATTTTCTCTTATCAAAATGCTTTGCATTTATTCTTAACTATTTATCCATGTAATGTTTCCCCTCCAGTAAAATCATCTTTGTACCTCCATCTCAAGAGCCTGACCAGGTAGGCTCTCAATACTTGTATTGAAAAGAGCTATATTTGGTCTTTTTTTTTTTTTACTTCCAAGATTGGATTGTTGAATCCATCATTTTCTGATGTTTTCTATAGCACAAATAAATCGTTACAACAAAAAAACTTTATTAGTGCTTCAATCTGTATTCAGACACAATCAGTTTTTTCTTTGGGTGTGGATAGCGTCTTCCATCATGAGTCTTTTGGAATTGTCTTAGATCATTGCATTGATGAGAAGAGCTAAAACTATCATAGTTGATCATTGCACAATGCTGTTGTCACTGTGTACATTGTTCTCCTGGTTGTGTAAGTGTATAAAATAATTTTATTATATTCAAAATAATTTTGAAGAATGGATAAAACTATTTACCATGATATTTGTTGTAAATAAACATCAAATGGAAAAAACCCAACCCCTGGTTAATATATTTGGCTTACATGACAGAAAAGGAAAATGACAAGAACTGGAGGAAATCTCAGATAAAATATTCCAAAGAAATCACAAGAGGGAAAAGGACTCACATGGCCAAAATATTTTTAGCAGCTCTTTTTGTGGTGGCAAAGACTTGGAAAATGAGAAGGTAAGATGCCCATCACCTAGAAAATGACTGAATAAGTTATGGTATATGAAAGTTATGGAATATTATTCTCTAAGAAATGATCACCATTATACATGGCAACAACAAGACTATATGATGATCAATTCTGATGGATATGGCTCTTTTCAACAATGAGATGTTTCAAACCAGTTCCAATTGTTCAGTGAAGAAAGCCATATACACTCAGAGAGAGGGATGTGAAATGTGGACCAACCCATAACATTTTCATGCTCTCTATTGATGTTTGCTTGCATTGTGTTTCCCTTCTCAGATTTTTTTTTGTAGATCCGATTTATCTTGCACAACAATAAGTGTGGAAATATGCATGCATATATTCGATTTGTCAAGTATTTTAATATAACATGTAGAAGACTTCCTGCCTTCTGGGGGAGGGGTGGGGACTAGGGGGGAAAATTTGTAAGAGAAAGCTTTGCAAGGGTCAATGTTGAAAAATTACCCATGCATATGTTTTGCAAATAAAAAGCTTTAATAAAATGAAAAAAAATGATCATGATGATTTCAGAAAGCCCTAGAGAGACTTACATGAATTGATGCTGAGTGAAGCAAGCAGAATCAGGAAAACATTGTGCACAGCAGCAGCAAGATTGTGCGATGATCAACTGTGGTAGATTTGGCTGTTCTCAGCAACTCACTAATCCAAGGCCATTTCAATAAACTTTGGATGGAAAATGTAATCTGCATCCAGAAAGAAAACTTTGGAGATTGAATGTAAATCAACAATTCTGTGTTCACTTTTCTCTCTCTCGCGGCTTTCTCCTTTTCTGATTTTTTTGTTCCAATATCATTCATATGGAAATATGTACAAATTTATATGTATATCATATTTTATCATAAATAATACATTTATATTGTTATCATTAATTATATATAAATATAACCCCCCAAATGTAACTGGGGAAAAGAAAAATAGAAAAAAAGAGCAAATAAACTGAATGCGAAAATATTTTTAATATTTTTTTTGTGGTGATAAAGAACTGGAAATTGAAGGGTTGCCTATCAATTGGGGAATAGCTGAAAAAGTTATGATTGTTACGGAATACTCTTGTGCTATAAAAAATGAGGTTTCAGAAAAACCTGGGAAGGCTTATATGAACTGATGGGAAGTGATATGAGCAGAACTCTAAGAACATTGCCCATAGAAACAGTAATACTTTAATGATCAACTCAAGAAAGAATTGATGAACTCAGTATAAACAAATATTTTTACTTTATCTTGCCTTTTTTGGACATGTTTAATATAGTTTTTCATGACTTCATATATGCATAGCAGGTATTACATTGCTTGCCTTCTTATTTGGAGAAGGATATGGAGGAGGAAAAGAATTTGGAACTCAAAATTTTAAAAAGTGAGTTAAGGAAAAAAATTTATGTTAATCAAATCACAAAATAATATCCTTTAAAGTTACACTGGCCATTTCTTTCAAGACTGGATTCTCAGCAAGTCACACAGGATTGCAGAACCATGGATTTATATTTGAAAGGGACTTTAGAGGTTATCAACTTCATTTTACAGATGAGAAAACTAAAGCCCAAAGCTCAGGTTTGTATGGGTAATGAGCAAAAAGATCTAGGAAATGAACCCAGGTCCTCGAAATCCAATCAAGCTGGATCATGCCATTATGAAACTTTCCCACCCAAGATTAATTTTTCTCTCACCCAATTTCTCCATCATACAGTTAGGCTCCATTGGCTTCCTTTGGGATAGCAAAGGAGAGCTCCTTTCTGACCAGGGAGCCTCAGTCATGGCGTCTCAGGGTCTGGAGAGGAACTTTTGCATCCATGGGGGCAGTAGCCATCAGCAGATGGTGACTTTTGCATTTGGATTAGTCTGAGAGATGCCCCCAAATTAGGCCCTGATCTTTTGGAAGCTGTGGAACTGGAGCAGCCAGCCCTGCAAACCATGCAGGTCCTGGGCTAAGATTTTCAGTGGCTGGTTGTGCTTCTCCCCACTGGAGCGCTTGCTCGGCTGTTTCCTTCTCCAGCTCATTTTACAGGCGAGGAAACCAGTGCAAATAGTTGAGGTGCCTTGCCTGGGATCACAGTGCCAGAGGCTGCATTTGAACCTGGGTCCCACTGACTGTAGGCCCAGCACTCCATCCACTGCACCATCCAGCTACCTGAAGGAGCAGGTCAGCAGGCTCTGGCAATGTTTCTAAGACTCTGTCCCCTGAGAGCGTATCCTAGGAGTTAGGGGTTGTTCTAACAAGCCAACTTTTCATCAATACATGATTATGGGGGCAGGTAGGGGATAGAGCACCAGCCCTGAAGTCAGGAAGACCTGAGTTCAAATCTGGTCTCAGACACTTAACACGTCCTAGCTGTGAGACCCTGGGCAAGTCACTTAACCCCAACTGCCTCAGGAAAAAGCAAAAAAAAAAAAAAAAAAAAGCTTATGAGCACTTTGTTTTCAACTTGGAGGAAATAGCAGCTGTACTTAGATGATTTACATTTTACATGAGCACCTTTCTATTTCCTTAAAGACCCTCAACATGATCCCAACTTGTTTTCTTGAAGTGGTTTTACTCAGGCTGGGGTGGCAGAGTTATAAAGAGCCTGAGACAAAGCCTAGCCCCCTCAGGCCTGAACCTACTTGCACTGGGGTTTGGTACGTCTCAGGGAGTCTCCGTCTCAGGTTATATTACGGGCATGATGGGGGGGGGGCAAGGAGGAGAGAAGAGGCAGAGATTGAGAATCTGCACACAGCCTTCGGAGCCAGGGGTCTGAAGAGCTCCATGAAAGAAACTCCTTCATCTGAGCTTGTAGGAATGAGCCATTGTAGAGAGGGGCGAGGAGGAATACATTCTAACGTTGGGATACCCTCCGTTCCAGGGTATGGAAATAAAACTGTTTCCTATCAGGCATCTTGAGTCCCGTGTCCCAAAGGTGTCCCAGATACACTGTCCACTTCTTAAAAATCACCTTTTCCCCCAAACTTTTTTAAACATTTTTCCTTAAGGGTACCATTATCAGCCATCCTGGTTTGTAACCTCATAGTCCTTTACCCTCCATGTCTAATCAGTTTGCCAGGTCTTGACCCATCTTCGTACTTCTCTCCATTCACCAGTCTGCCATCCTACTTCAAGGCCCTAATCACCTTTTTCCTGGACTATTGCAATGGCTCTTAATTGGTAAGCCTATTTTCTTGGTACTCCATTCTCCACAGTTTTCAGACTGACATTTTAAAAGTAATTTGACCATGTCATTCCCCTGCTCAAAGTTTCCATGGCTCCTTATTGTTCCTAGGATAAAATCAATCTTCATTAGGCATTTAAATACCCTCTTACTTTTCTAGAATGATTTCCCACACACACTCTTTACTGCAGCCATGCAGACTTTACTTGTTCTCCCCAAACATATTCCATTTCCTACCTTCTCCTTTGCAAAGATTATCTCCTATTCCTGGATAGAATTTCTTTCCTTCACAACACAAAGTTTCCTAGAAGAGGTTTTCCTAAATCATTATTTTCTCTTATCAAAATGCTTTGCATTTATTCTTAACTATTTATCCATGTAATGTTTCCCCTCCAGTAAAATCATCTTTGTACCTCCATCTCAAGAGCCTGACCAGGTAGGCTCTCAATACTTGTATTGAAAAGAGCTATATTTGGTCTTTTTTTTTTTTACTTCCAAGATGATTCTCAATTCACTCTCCCAAAGCCTACTGGAAATGCCTATCATGCAAATCACCAAGTATGAAGGTTGGTTACTAGAATGCTGGTTGGTCTTCATCGTGCCACTAAACTGAGAACACAATTTCATTTATAACATAAAGGGGTTGGGCTATTTAAGTTTTATTCTTAATGATTCTGTAATTACAATTATAAATGGTGGAAGGTCAGTAGGAAAATCCTACCATCTACTATTTTGAGTGGTCTCTTGTCCATTAAAAAAATAGAAATAGGGAGAAAATGGAAAATTATTGCCATAGCAGACCAAAAAATATTTCTTACATTTTCATTGGAAGTGATAAAAAATCTAGGATGAAACAGGTTTACTGAGTGAAAAATGAGAATTGTAAGTCATGGAAGGTGGTTGAGAGACTGAGTTGTGTTTAAGAATGCTCTTGTTGGGGCATCTAGGTGGCGCAGTGGATAGAGCACCAGCCCTGAAGTCAGGAGAACCTGAGTTCAAATCTGAACTCAGACACTTAACATTCCCTAGCTGTGTGACCCTGGGCAAGTCACTTAATCTCAATTGCCTCAGGGGAAAAAAAAGAATGTTCTTGTTGCTCAAGACAAGTACTTTTAGACATATTGAAAGAAATTAAGATAAGTGACAAGTTTATTTGATCAAGAAAAGCACAAAGCGTGGGTACAAGTTGTTTTAAAAAAATATGTTCAGCTGGATATTACCAGTACAAAATTTAAAGGAGTAACCTAAGGCTGGTTTTTTAATCAAATTTTATTTTTTCCAAATTAATCTCTCCCTTCCTTCTCTTCCCTTTCCTTCCTTTCCCTCTCTCACCCTCCCTTGAAAAAAAAAAAGAAAAGCAAACCCCCTAGTTACCAGGTCTTATAATTATACTCTTAATTTCTTTTAGTTTGTATGCATAGACAATGCCTAAAGCATGGAGTAGATTTGAACAGAATTTTACATGCAATGCAATGGTTTTAATGGTCAATTTGTATATTATAATTTAGTATCAAAAGTCTTTAACCTACCTACAATGGCTGGCAATTTAGATTCCTACCCCTCTACGTGACAGAAATAGTTCTCTCCAAGGTTTCCTGTGATTTCTAAATTGTGTGACTTTTCCTCAGTCCTGATCCTTCTTTACTTCTATGACTTGGGACCTGGTTAACGCACCCCTTCCTTCTCCTGAACGATCTCTCTCTCCTTGGCTTTCCTGACACCAATTTCACCTACCCTTCTGCTTGTTCCTTTTCAGTGTTTTCTGTGGAATCCTCACATCTTACTTACTTCCTTGGAGGGGTGGGGTGTAGCATGTGTTCAGAGAGGAGTCCCACCTCTGGTGCGAGGGCTGTTTTCAGCCCTTCTTCACCTAACCAAGAAGCTGTAGTGTGTGCAGGGGCAACCCCAAGCTGAAACCTCTCTGGTCAGGGGTAACATTTGTTAATAACCCAGGCATGGGATGACTGCCCTGCGGGGACAATCTGTTCTAACGCAGGTGCTGTGGAGTCTGAGAGCCTGGTCACACACTGAAACTACCCAGGTCATCCAGTGCCTCCAGAGCCATCACATATTGTCTTGCCTTTGTCTTGCTACTGGACTGAGCAGCTCTGCCTCACTTAAATCCAACTTATGCTCAAATCAAAAGCTGTCACCCAAATCATTTTTGCCTATCTCATGATCCTGTGGGGAGACAAGCAAGGGATGAGTTGGCAACACATGCAGCTACACTGGGAGCTCTAGTCATAGCCCTGCACGCAGGCAGCCCGAGCCAGAGGGTCGGTTTCTCACCAGACTGAAGCAATCCCTGACTCTGAGCAGTCTTTTTATAGGACCTCATGACATGAAGAGATGGCTAGAAAAGATGTCCTAAAATTGTCTGCTTCACAACTCTGGCCTGCTTGCCTCCGGAGTCAGTCAGGGATCCCATCCCGGGGTTGGAAAATGTATAAAAACACTCGCAAGGAAGATTCTGCTCAACATGAATACATGGAATATATGCACACTTATTGACAACACAAAACCAGTAGACCTGAAAGGCGAACAGCTCTTGTTTTAAGAGAACTCAGCAGGTATCACATTAAATAATAGTCCTGAGTGAAACAAGGCTGGCAAATGAAGCTCAGCTTAGTCAGGTTGGAGCTGGATACATGGTTTTCTGGAGCAGCAGGAAGTGAAGAGGAGTGGGTGCCTTGAAGCTGGTGTAGGCTTTGCAGTAAAAACTAATCTAGTCAACAAGCTTATATGCCTGCCAAAAGGAGTGAATGACAGGTTCATGATATTGTGATTGCCACTTGCAGGAAAGCACCACACCATCATCAGTCAGTGCATGTGCTCCCACCCTGATAAAGCCCTGATGAGGTCAGAGAAAAATTTTATAAAGATCTGGAGAACCTTACCATCCAAGAGAAGACATGGCAAGGAGTCCTTGGAAAGAATGGAGTTGGAAACAGCAACAATAATGGTCACTTACTACTGCAGATTTGTACATCTCATGACCTCATCACTAACAGTCTTCCATTTACCTGAACACAAAAACCGTTGTGGATACAACCTCAAAGCAAACATTGGATGTGTCATTATAAGGAGAAGAGAAACAGGATGTGAGAGTAATGAAGTTGATGTGAGGCACAGAATGCTGGACTGATCATAGACTTATCCTCTCCATGCTAAACATTCACATTCAACAAAAGCAGTGGCCCTAAGGCAAGATGACTACCACAGGACTTAAATGTCAACAGATTAGAGTGCTTCTTTAACTTGGAAGGAATGCTGAGCCAAAATGTGGTTGGCAACAGTGGAGCAAAAAAGGAGTCAGCAACTTTTAGAGATTTGATGCACTGCTCTTTAAAAAAAAAAGCAGTGCACCTGGGCCAGAACACTCCCAAACATCAATATTAATTTAACAAAAATGATGGGGAAATTCAAAAGCTGCTACATGAAAACTCTCCAAGGGGTTTACCAGCAGGATAGTTCATTTCTAAGAAGGCAGTGTAAACTCCATCAAAATTAAAATGCAAGCAAAGCTTAAAGAGATTCAGGATTCTTGGTTCAGTAAGAAGGTAGTTGAAATTTAGTTTTATCTTGATAGTAACAATCCAAAGCACTTTTATGATGCCCTAAAGACTACTTATGGGCTAAAGACCTGTGGTACACCTCAACTAGTCAGTACTGATGGCGCCTCATTGATTAGTGATATGGACATGATCCTAGACAAATGTGCTGAATCTCCATAGTGTTCTTAACAAACTTATTATTCAATACTGAAATCATTGACTGTTTAACTCAGGTTGAAGTCAACCCTCACTAGTTGAACTTTCAATTGAAGAGGTGATTTGCTGTTTGACTCCTTTCGTGTGGCAAAATATCTGGTGTGGATTTTATTTCAGGTGAGATTTATGATGCTGGATGTCTACTGTTCTTAAAAAGGCTGCTAAGTTTTCTGAGTTATATGACAAGATGAGGTTATTATCTCTCAGGAGTTTAAGGATGCCTACATTGTCCCTCTCTTTAAAGAAAAGGGAAAAGGAAATAAGATTGTTCTGTGACAATCACAAAAGGTCTTTCTCAAGTTATTGCAGGCAAGAATCTTTCCAGAGTCTTCCTAAATAAATTAATCCCTCACCTGGAAGATAGTCATCTACCTGAGAGCCAGTGTGACTTCAGAAAGGGACAGGGACCAATTGATATGATGTTTGCTGCCCAACAACTCCAGGAGAAATGCCAGGAGCAGAACAGAGGTCTAGGCACAACACAATCTGATCAAGACCTTTGATTATGTCCATTGTGAGAACTTGTGTCAAAATTTGGTTTCCCAGAGAAGTCCATCAGTACTGCATTATCAATTTCATGAAGGCTTGCTTGCCCAAGGTTCTAGATGATGGACAATGATCTTATGCTTTCCCAGTCCCAATGGACAAGGCTGTGTGCTTGCTTCCATGGTTTTTAGCATGATGTTTTAAGCAATGTTGTCATATGTCTTCAGTGAGGAAGAACACAGAATCGAGATCAACTACCACACTGGTGATAAAATTGTTTAACTTGAAAATACAAGACAAGACTGAAGTAGAGGGAGAAGTGGTGCATGCTTTTTTATTTGCAGATGATTGTGCACCTAATGCAACCTCTGAAACTGAGAAACATCAAAGTAGGGGTCAATTCTCCATTGCTTGTGATAATTTTGGCCTTCACAGTTAACACCACAAAAACTCAATTTTTCTACTAGCTAGCACCATACCATCCATATGTGGAATCATGAGTTTTACTAAATGGGAGAAATTCTGAATATTGTGAATAAGCTAATTTACTTTAGCAGTATACTTTCCAGGGATGTACATATTGATGAGGTTTATGATGCACATATTGGCAGAGCTATCTCAAGTGTTTGAGAGGCTTTGAAGGAAACTATGGGTGAGAAGCAATATTGGAATGATTACTAAACTGAGGAGGGTTTACATTGTGCTGGCCTCATTGTTGTATGCTTGTGAAGCCTGGACAGTATACCAGCACCAAGCTAGTAAACTGAATTGCTTCCATTTGAATTGTCTTAGGAAGATTTTGAAAATCACCTGACAAGATAAGGTACCAAACATCGAGGTCCTTTCTCAAGCTAAACTGTCAAGCATTCCAGTTTTACTGCAGAGTTTACCTCTGATGGTCTAACCCCATTGTTCAAATGCCAAACTTATGTTTGCTTAAAAGACTATTTTATGGAGAACTAATACAAGGCAGGCACTCATGTGGTGGTCAGAAAAAGTGATCCAAGCACACTCTCAAGATCTCTCTGAAGAACTTTGGAATTGTGTGACATGGGAGACATTGACACAGGACTGCCCAGCATGGTGTGCCTGCATCAAAAAAGGAACTGTGTTCTATGAGTGAAGCAGAATTGTAGAAGCTCAAAAGGAACGTGATACACCCAGTTTTAGAGATCTCCACTCCAAATGATCATAGGGACTGCTTGGGCCTGGCCCCTGGTAGAGCTTTCCCAGCTCATATTGGTCTGATAATCACAGTTGGATACATTGTATCTTTTTTTTAAAAAAAATAATAAAGCTTTTTATTTACAAAACATATGAGTGATTTTTCTACATTGACCTTTGCAAAAACTTTTTTTCCCAAGCTTTTCCCCTCCTTCCCCCCACCCTTCACCCCTAGATGACAGGTAATCTAATACATGCTAAATAGGATAAATTATATGACAAATACAGTACATGTATACATATCTATACAGTTATCTTACTGCACAAGAAACATCAGATCTAGAAAGAGAAGAAGAAAAAAACAACCTAAGAAGGAAAACAAAATGCATGGAAATAATTCACAGAAAGAGTTAAAATGCTGTGTTGTGGTTCACACTCAGTTCCCACAGGCCTCTCTCTGGACGTATATAGCTATCTTCATCGCTGAACAATAGGAACTGGTTTGAATCACATCATTGTTGAAGAGAACCATGTCCATCAAAATTGATCATCGTATAGTCTTGTTGCTGTGTATAATGTTCTCCTGGTTCTGCTGATTTCACTCAGCATCAGTTTATGCAAGTCTCTCCAGGCCTCTCTGAAATCATCCTGTTGGTCATTTTTTACAGAACAATAATATTCCATAACATTCATATACCATAATTTATTCAGCCATTCTCCAATTGATGGGCATCTTTTCAATTTCCAGTTTCTTGCCACTACAAAAAGGGCTGCCACAAACATTTTTGCACATGTGGGTCCCTTTCCCTCCTTTAAAATCTCTTTGGGATATAGGCCCAGTAGAAACACTGCTGGGTCAAAGGGTATGCACAGCTTGATAACTTTTTGAGCATAGTTCCAAATTGCTCTCCAGAATGGTTGGATCCATTCACAGTTCCACCAACAATGTATCAGTGTCCCAGTTTTCCCACATCCCCTCCAACAGTTATCATTATCATTTCCTGTCATTTTAGCCAATCTGACAGGTGTGTAGTGGTATCTCAGAGTTGTCTTAATTTGCATTTCTCTGATCAATAGTGACTTGGAGCACCTTTTCATGTGACCGGAAGTAGTTTCAATTTCTTCATCTGAAAATTGTCTGTTCATATCTTTTGACCATTTATCCATTGGAGAATGGCTTGAATTCTTATATATTTGAGGCAATTCTCTATATATTATAGAAATGAGGCCTTTATCAGAACCTTTGGATGTAAAAATATTTTCCCAGTTTACTGCTACCCTTCTAATCTTGTCTGCATTCATTTTGTTTGTGCAAAAACTTTTTAACTTGATATAGTCAAACTTATTTATTTTGTGATTAATGATGATCTCTAGTTCTTCTTTGGTCACAAATTCCTTTCCCCTCCACAGGTCTGAGAGGTAAACCATCTTACATTGTTCTAATTTGTTTATAATATCATTCTTTATGCCTAGATCATGAATCCATTTTGACCTTATCTTGGTATATGGTGTTAGGTGTGGGTCAATGCCTAATTTCTTCCATACTAGTTTCCAATTATCCCGGCAGTTTTTGTCAAATAGTGAGTTTTTATCCCAAAAACTGGGGTCTTTGGGTTTATCAAACACTAGATTACTATTGTCATTGAGTATTTTGTCCTGTGAACCTAACCTATTCCACTGATCCACTACTCTATTTCTTATCCATTACCAAATGGTTTTGATGACCACTGCTTTATAATATAGTTTTAGATCTGGTGCAGCTAGGCCACCCTCATTTGCATTTTTTTTCATTAATTCCCTTGAAATTCTTGACCTCTTGTTTTTCCAGATGAATTTTGTTGTTATTTTTTCTAGGTCAGTTAAATAATCTCTTGGGAGTTTGATTGGTATAGCACTAAATAGATAGATTAGTTTAGGTAGTATTGCCATCTTTATGATATTCGCTTGACCTCTCCAAGAGCACTTGATGTTTTTCCAATTGTTTAGATCTGACTTTATTTGTGTGGAGAGTGTTTTGTAGTTTTGCTCATATAGATCCTGACTTTCTTTTGGCAGATATATTCCCAAATATTTTATACTATCAATAGTTATTTTGATTGGAATTTCTCTTTGTATCTCTTGCTGTTGCATTTTGTTGATGTATAAAAATGCTGATGATTTATGTGGATTTATTTTGGGATACATTGTATCTTAACTCTAATATTGTTCTCAAAGATCACCAAAATGACATCACTAAGGATAGTAATTACCCTATTTTATTTTTATAATTTTTTTCTGAGGCAATTAGGGTTAAGTGACTTGTCGGGGGTCACACAGCTAGGAAGTGTTAAGTGTCTGAGGTCAGATATGAACTCACATCCTCC
The DNA here is from genome assembly GCA_023553655.1 of Myrmecobius fasciatus. Classification (NCBI taxonomy): domain Eukaryota; kingdom Metazoa; phylum Chordata; class Mammalia; order Dasyuromorphia; family Myrmecobiidae; genus Myrmecobius; species Myrmecobius fasciatus. The sequence goes on along the minus strand of JAJPUD010010889.1, from coordinate 23,453 downwards.
TGACTTCAGGGCTGGTGCTCTATCCACTGGGCCACCTAGCTGCCCCTCCCTCTATATTCTTAATGTGTTTTTTTTTCTGAGGAACTGACTAGACCCCCTTATTTTCTTTCTCCATATACTCTTTCAGTGATTTCATTTGTGCCTATGGGTTTAATTATTTTCTCTAATTATGGCTCCCCAATCTCTCCAGTCCAGCCCTAATCTCTAGAATTTCATTCTTGCTTTACTAACTGCTCACTGGACATTTCCACTTGGATGTCCTGTAGCTATCTCAAATACATCCTATCCAGAATAGAATAAATTATCCATCCCAGATCTTCCTCTTCCTCCCAACTTCCCATTTTTTTAAAGGATATCATAAAACTTCCCCTTCACCCAGGCTTATAATTTCAAGGAATTCCTATTCTCTGATCAAAGGAGATATTGTAAATGTCTTTGTC